>JAPEBW010000081.1:0-94840 GCA_027405785.1 Ophiocordyceps robertsii | reverse complement strand
CTTATAGATTAAGGCCTATAAAAGGATTAAAGCTAAAGTTAAGATAGTCCGGCTAAGACTAGCAATATATAAATAAGTAATTTACTTAGTTACTATAACGATTTTAGCTAGTTCTAGCTACGCCTTACTTATATAAGTCCGGGCGCCGCTATTAAAGCGTAATATAATATTTTTCCTTAATAACCCTAGGCTCGCCCGGATAATAATATAAGATTATAAAAGCTTTATAGCGATAAACTATTTTAAGGAACTATTAATACTCCGCTAAGGCTAAAAGGTAAGGATAATTATAGACCTTAATAAGTAGTTTTAGCTATATAAAAAGGTTAACGCTATAGCTCTTTTAGCGGAAGCCCTTATAGAAAATCCGAATAAAATAGACCCCGCCGAGGACTTCTTATAGAAAGATCTTACTATAAACTATAAACTTAGAATCGGCCGAACTAAGGACCTACCTAAACTTACTACCGATAAAGGCGTTTAGATCTACGCCGAAGACTTAAAATACGTATTAAAAGTCTAAGATATCCTTTAATCGTTTCCCCGCCTTTAAAAAGACGAAGGAGTAGTATATATAAACGAATCCGAATATAT
This sequence comes from Ophiocordyceps robertsii, assembly GCA_027405785.1. Taxonomy (NCBI): domain Eukaryota; kingdom Fungi; phylum Ascomycota; class Sordariomycetes; order Hypocreales; family Ophiocordycipitaceae; genus Ophiocordyceps; species Ophiocordyceps robertsii. Next base: position 94,246 of record JAPEBW010000081.1, on the reverse strand, counting down.
ATATATTCCTTTAATAAAAGGATAGTAATACTAATAAGTCGTATTAAGATTATACTTATTAAGCAATAAAGATAAGAAGGTAGTAAATACGATATTCGGCTAGCTAACCGTATAAGGCTAATTAAAACGAGTTTATAAGCTAACCCTATTCGCGGCGCTAGTATTTATAGTATAAAAGACGGTAAATAAAAAGGAAAAAAGATAAGTAGTTATAGACTTATAGGGGATTAACGCTATTATTACCTTAAACGCTTACTTAATGCCCCTTTAAAGCGATATAATTAAACGCCTTTAAGGAAAGAAGTTTATTAGTGCGGTAAATATATAATCGTTTTTTTACTAGTTCTTAGTTTACTAAGACTACTAAGAAAGGTTTATAGTTATAAGCTATCGCGGGCTAAAAAGATTACTAGTAATACTTATAGGCTTTAAGAACTCCCCGGCATACGTTTAAAGGTTTATCGATAACGTCCTCCGTAGATACTAAGAATACGCGGCGGCCTATATCGATAATATTATTATTTACTCCGATATAGCCAAAGAATACCTTTAATATCTAAAAGCCGTATTCCGCGCTTTCTATAACTATAATATTACCTTATCCGGACTAAAGTCCTTCTTAACGTACTTATTTATATAGCTCCTCGGATTTAAAGTAGACGATATCGGCTTAATAAATATAAACAAACGTATATAAGCCTTAAAGGATATTGCGTTCTTAAAGAACCTTTAATAGCTTAAGAAATAGATCGGCCTTACTAAGTAGCTACGCTATATAGTCCCGCATTTCGCTAAGGAAGTCGACGTCCTATAAAAACAAAAGATAGAGCTGCTTTAAGTAAGACGGGAAGACGGAGTCCCTTTAAGGGGCTAAGGACGGGCTCGATACGCCGCAAAAGCCGCTTTTTAGCTTACTCCGGAAGAGGAAGAGGCCTTCGCGATTTTAACTAAAAAACTTACTAAGCTTTAAATAATTTACTACTTCGACCCCGCTTAATAACTATTTATCTAAATCGATATATCCTAAGAATATAAAGTAGCGGCTATAGCTTTTTACTTAAAAGAAGGCACGAAATAAGATAAAAAGACGCTACTAGCCCGGACTAAGGTCTAGCTTATCGTTTACTTAAGCCGCGCCCTTTAAAGCGGAGAACCTTAATATTAGCCTACGGAACTTAAAGTAGCTAGTTTAGTATAGGCAGTATATAAGCTACGCACTATAGTACTATCCGTAAAAACACTATAAGTAGTTATCTTTACTAACTATATAAGCACCTACGGAATCGTATACTAAAAATCCTTATTCTTTACTAGTATAAAATCTAACGATAAGTTAGTCCTCGCGTCTTAATACTTAAGCTAATTCCCGCTTAAGGTATGCTATATCTTAAGCGTCGAAAACGTCGTGCTAAACGCGCTCTTATATTTACCGTACTAAGACGATAGGCCGGTATCCTTAAACTAAGAAGGGGAATTAAAACGTATCTAAGAAGATAAGATAACGGACTACGTATTCCTTTATATAAAAGCATTAATCGAATTACCGCTCCGCTAAAAAATAATTAACGGATATATAAAAGATATATAATAAGCAAAAATCATAGCGTAGCTTAGCAATAAAGATAAGGTCCCCGGACTTTTATTCCTCCGGTCGTAAGGGTTGCTATACTTTATAGAGAACGATAAACATAAAAGACTATATATCCTTAAGACTTACGCTAAGGAGATTATCGAAGACGCCTACGCTAAATACTTTTATACTAGCCGTACTTATATATAGTAAGACCTATCCGAAAGCTTCTTAATCCTATAGCTTAGTAAATACGTAAATAAGGTCGTAGATAGCTACGATACTTACTACTATAACTAAACCGACTAAGGTAAGACGTTAAGGTAGCTTATCTTAATTTAAAGCTTGTTAGTTCTATACTATATAATAGCAATAAACTTTATTACCGGGCTCTTAGTAGTTTAAGCTAAACAATCCCTATAAAAAGATCCTATAAGGAACTTTTTTAATACCTTACTAACTATAACCGATAAATTCTTAAAAATATATCTCCTTATCTTAAGCAACGATTAGTTTATAGCGGAAGATTAAGTATAAGCGTTATATACCGAACTACTCCGCGCTAATTAAAGGATTCCGAAAGGGATAATCTCCGACCGGGATATAAAGTTTACCTTAGCATTTTAGCGGACCTTATAGCAAGCCTTCGGATCGAAGCTTCTTATATTTACCGCTTAGCACCTTTAAACCGACGGCTTATTAAAAAGGCGAAACTAAACTATAAAAATCGCGCTACGATTCTTTACCGCCGATTTCCTAAACCTATGCTAAACCGATATACTAGTCGCCTTTTAGTTTAGCCTTAATAATTCCTTCTCCTTAGTAATTTACGCGGCCTTTAATAAGCTTATTATAAGGATAAAAATAGATAACGGCCTCCGGTTTTTAAGTAACTACTTATACTTATAAAACTAAGAAGTCTTATAAAAAGAAGCTAGGTTAGCTATCGCCTATACTTAAGCTATTATAAAGGATAAATACGATAAGAAACACCGCCTGCTAAAATTTAAGCTTAGCGATTAAGTCTAGCTATAGCTTAATAAAGGCTACTATATTGCGGATAGTAAACTAACGAAGCTTTAAAAAAGACATACCGGGCCGTTTAAAGTTACCGCTAAAGTAGGATAACTCGCATACTAGCTAAATATAAAAAGGTCCTTTAATATTTATCCGGTTATTTTAGTAGTATAACTACGCTTAGTAAACGAGCTAGCTATACGCTTAAGACCGGTTTAAGATAAAGGGATACCTTACTTAAATAAGTAAGAAGTAAAACAAATCCTATAAAGCTATATAACGAAGAAAGGCGGCGGAAAGCTAAGGAAGGAGTTCTTTATAGCTTAAAAAGGCTAGCTAAGCAGCTATAACTTATAAGTAGACGAAAAAGCGGTCTTCTTACCGAAGATTATAAAAGCCTTTAAAAAGGTATAAGAGGAGTTAGCTACTTAAGTAGTTCGGACGAGAGTATAACGCGCGGCCTTTATAACTTAATACGAAACTATTTAACTAAGAGAATTAAGTAGTTAAGCTTAAGTATAAGACCTAAAAGCTATTATAAGTTATAAGAAACTATAACTTACTACGCTTAAGGTAATTAGTTATTTTAATAATAATATACCGTAGTTTACCTTAAGCAATAAGGCCTTTTTAGCCTTATAGTATACTTATTTAAATTCTCTCCGCCGCTTACCTTCTCTCCTTTCTTTTCTTCCTTTTATAACTATATTTCCCTTTACCGCTAGCTATAGCCCGCCGCACCTTACTTACTCCTATATATATAACTTTTTTTACCTTAAGCTTATAATCCTTATACTCCCGTTTTAAGTCCCTTTATCGTTTAACGTCTCCTATAGCTAAGATTAGCTATTCCGTAATTACTTCTTTAACCCGCTTTCTTATAAGCCCCTACGCTTTTAATATAATAGATATAAATAAGCTCTTAAGCTTTACGGAAACGAGGTAGCTATTCTTTATAGCCTTAAGTCCCTTAGCGAGAGCTAAAACCTTTAAGTTTAAGCTTTTATATAAACCTACGCTACCTTTTATAGCCGCGCTTAAGCCGATAGATTCGAATTTAACTATAGCACTATAAGGAACGGCCTATACTATCCTCTTTAAATACTTAACTTAAACGACTCGTCTCCCGGCCCTATGCTATAGCGAGGTTTAGACGGCCGGTTTCGCGGTAACTTTACTATACCTCCCGCTTAGCTCTTACTATCCGGAAGCCCCTACCGCCTATATATTTTTTAAAGCGTAGCCGGAAACCTTTATTAGCGGAATAACTAGCCGATACTTAACGCCTTAAGGTTAGCTAACCTTACTATAGTCTTAAGATCTATAGCAGCCGCCGTAGCTAGCGGAAACCCGCTTTAGCTAAACGATTAAAACGACGTCCGCGCTATCCTTAACTACGTATTTGAGGCCTAGCTTAACTAGTTTATAGCCGGGTTTATAGCGGCGTCTTAAGCGAATATAGCCGAAACCCCGTCTCGCTTTATACGCGGTCTAGCCCGTGCTATAAAATCCTTTTCTTAGCCTATAGCCGCTATAGGCCTTAAGAACCTATTTAGTCCCGCTTAGCGAACGCTCTTCCCGCCTGCCGCTATGCTTAGCCCGGCTATATAAAGGCGTATAAGCGCTTTACTATAGTCTATCCGCCGTCCCTCCTTAACTAAAGGAGATAGTAATAACTAGCCTCGCGATATATTCCGCCGCTTAATCTTATAAAAGCCGCTAATAATAACTAATATAATCCTTAATAGACCTAGCTTTATAGGCCTATACTCCGGTAACGAGATTATAATAATCGAGAGTTTCCGCTTAGCTATAAACTACGCTAAGTTTTACTTATAGGCCTACGAAGAGTTTAAACGTAACTTAACTTTAACTTAAGTAATAAAGTTCTTAAGCTTCGATATCCGCCTTATTAGCCGTACTAACTACGCGCTTTATATTCTTGCCTTTAAGGCCCCTTTTATATAGAGGTTCTTTAAGACTATTAAGTACGTTTAAAACCTTAAAAGTAAGGAGTTAAGCACTAAAGCTATTAAGGACCTTATTACTTACTTTTAAGCGGGAATATAAACGTTCGATACCTTAATACTTACTATACTTATTAATATTAACGGGACGGCGTACCTTTACCTTAATACCTTCTTAGTAGCTAAACACGCGTCGGTCGGCGGAAAGGCGTAAGTAGTAGCGCCGCGTAAAAAGGATAATAAGTCGGAAAGCCCGGCGATAAAGAGCAAGGGATAACTACGATAGCGGCAGTAAGTAAGATATAATATCTCGCTTATAGGCGGCTTATAAGGCTAGTAAGTAAAACAGGAGACTTAGCGGAGGATTAAAAAACGGTATAAAAAGGGTAAGTAGGATAATAATATAAGATAAGGCCTAAATAAAGCTAGTCTCTCGTAATATATCCTGCCGGGGAACTTAAGTATACCTTAGCGCGGAGACTCCTTACTACCCGGTAAGGGCCTAAATATACGCCTTAAAAGAAAGTCGGAAAAACGTTACTATAAGTTTTAGCCGGACGCGCTAATTACCTTAATAAAGATAAAGCTATATAACTAAATATAAAGTAAGGATTTATAATAAAGCCGCCTACTAACTATCTTAAGCCGCTTAGCTACTATTAGCCGGATAGGCTAATAAAACTATTAAAAGGATAAAGACGGCGCACTACTAATATAGCGTAAAATCGCTATTACGAAGCTATTACTTAGCACCCCTTTTACTTTATCTTTACTTTAAACCGATAAGGACGTTAGCTTTTCTTTCTTACTTAAGGGAGTTATTATAGAATCTAAACGGCTATACTTAAACTCCTTACTTTACTCTTAAGGAAGCCCTATAAAACCCCGCGATAAGAACGCTTAAAGCATATACTACGAAGGCTCGCTTAAAAAGATACGATAAATATTACTAGTTAGACCCCGCTAAGGTTTCTAAGATATAACTATTAATAGTTAAGAGCTTACTTAACTATAGTTTATAATATATCTAACTATAAAAGATACTATAGAAACTATTAAGCGGATTTTGCCGGTATCTTTAAGGGATTTTTAAGGATTTCCGCGGGATATCTTAACTATAGTTCGACCTATTTTTAACTATAAAAGCACCCCGGAAGACATAGGATAAACCTTACCGCGATTTTTAAGGGATATCTAAGGATATTTAAGGGATTTCCCTAACTATAGTTTATAGTATTTCTAACTAGGCTTATACTTAGTTTATTAAGCGATTTTATAAGGATATCTATAGTTTATTTTACATACTATAGATAGTATAGTTAAAGATCCTTAGAATTAGCTTAAAAAACTAAGTATAAAGTAGCTAGCTATGCCTTTAAGAAATAAATAAGCTTTTTACTATTTTTAAACCCCTATATACGTTTACGTATAGTAATTAGTTTATTATACTGGCCTAACCGGCGGTAATTAGTTTATAGTACCGGCCTTAACCGGCGGTAATTAGTCCGTAGTACCGGCCCCGACTAGCGGTAATTAGTCCGCGCCCTATCCCCTTATCCTTACGCTATAGGGCGTAGCACCGCCGCGGCCGCTTATACTTACGCCGCTTATTTTAAGGCGGAGTATACCTTACTCCGCGCTTAAAAACTAGCTTTATATAATAATATAGTATATTAAAATTAATTAAATCTTTTTCTTAAATTAATATTAATTTATTTTTAGTAAAAATATATCGCTACCCCCGCCTTTACTTTTACTATAAACGCTAATTTAGCTAATAATACTAATAATGCTAATAATATTAATAGCGATAACTTAAGACCGCTTAATATACTTAGCGATATGCTTAATAATAAGGTATATAAATTGATTTTTTTAAGGTTTTAAATAAGTACTAATTTAATTTAAGTAAGAACTTAATATTAATATCGCCCTTACTTTTATCCTTATAACTACTAATACTAATACTAATACTAATATTAACGCTAATACTAATAGTAGCGATAGTAATAATAATAATAATAATAATAGCGCTAGCTTTACTAACTTTAATAATAATAATATACTTAACGCCTTAGCGGCTATCTTTATACTTATAAAGATTACTATACTTAAGGCGGCTTTTAAGCTAGTTATAATAAGTTAAAATTAGTTTCTTATTAATATATAAAGAACTTTTAATTAATTAAAAAAATAGCCTTTTTCTTTAATTATTTTATAGATTTAAGCGCTTTATATATATAATAGCTAACTTAATATAGATAATATATTAAAGGCGGCCGGATTTTTACTTTAAAAGATATACCTTATTAATTTAAGTTTTAGTTATAATAAGTATTTTTAACTTAAAATTATTTAAAAGATAATAGCTAATTAGTTTTTATAGATTGCTTACTTAAAGAGCGTAATAACGTTTATTAAGTTAAGTAGCGTTTTTTTAAAAAGAAAAGATTAAGGCTTTAGCGTTTTTTTTTTATATTATATAATTTATTTTTAATTAAAATTAATTCGGCGTTTATTTAAATTTAAATTTATATATTATAAAAGTAAAAGTAATAAAAATTTATATACTATCCTTCTTTTTTCTTATTTATTGCTATATATCTATTATTTAATGCTATATAGTTACTATAATTATATTACTAGCCTTTATCTCTTTTACTTATACTTTAATTATTTCCGCTTAAGATTAAATAAGCGTTATTTAATCGGTTAAAGTAAGGGCTATTAAATCGGTTAAAGTAAGGGCTATTAACTAAGAAAGTTCTTTTAAGTGCGACCGGCTTTTACTATATTATTTAATTAGCTTTAAATTAATTCTAAATTAAAATTTTAGTTACTTTATATTTAATCCCTTATATTAAAGGCCTAATAAGTTTACTTATATTAAGATTAACCCTTTTAAATCCCTTTTTCTTTCTTCTTTACTATTGTTTTTTACTACTTATTTTTATTATAAGGCTAACCTTAATACTAACCTTAATACTTTTACTAATAGCAATATAGATTATAATATTTATCTTAACCTTAAAGGTAGCTATAATCCTCTTTATTATATAACTTAAGCTACTACTTATAATATAATCTTATTAAAGTCTTTTATATGCTATTTAAGCTCTATATACTATTTTCTTAGCCGCTTTACTTATTATTATCGAATTATATATTAATATCTTTTAGTAAGAGATATATTAGTATATATAATATAAAAACTAAACTTTATATTTATTTAGTTAAGGCTAAGAGTAAGGTAGTTTAATTCTTTATAGCTATAATAATATTAAAATTGATTTAAAAATAGTTAAAAATAAATAAAGAATATACCGCTTAATATAAATAAAGAAAAGGATAAATCTATTATTTTAATAATAAGAGACTTTATATAAGACCTTTATTATATTTATATAGTTTTATATTAAGCTTTAGTCTTTAAGTAATAAGTATTACTATTTACACTTATATATATCTCTATTTACACTTACGCCCTATTTTAAAGATATGTACTAACGCTAGCCCGCCCCGCTAACTTATAGTGCCCGCGCCTAGCAAGTACCCGTACCTTCTAAATAATGCCCGCGCCTATATACACACAGCCTATACACGCAGCCAGCACGTAGCGCTCTCGGCTATAGCTTAATTCGCTTAAAAAACGTATCTTTAAAGCTCTTATAAGATACGCGTATAACGCGGCCCGTTAATTAATCCGGCGCCCTTAATGCCCTTAACGCCGCCCGAGGGTCTTATATATGTGCGGGCAAGGGTCTTATATATATACAGGCGAGGGTCTTATATATATGTAGGCGAGGGTCTTATATATATAGGCGAGGGTCTTTAATAAGAGCTTTAAAGGTAGTAAGAGCTTTAAAGGTGTAATATATGTGCGTGTGTAGGCGCGGGCGGGCGCGCGGGCATTGAAAAAGTACGGGTACTTACTAAGCGCAAGCACTATAAGTTAGCGGGGCGGGCTAGCGTTAGTACGTATCTTTAAAATAGGGCGTAAGTGTAAATAGAGATATATATAAGTGTAAATAGTAATACTTTAAGTAATATACTATTATAATACTTATTTAGGCTTACTTAAATAATAAGCTAACTTTTATACTTTACTTAGTCTTTTAAGCTTAGCTTTTTTATATAATTAGTTAGTAAAATATTAGTTTAAAATTTATTTTATAGCTTACTTTTACGATAGCTTATAAGCTTTAAGTAGTCCTCTTTAAACTTTATATTAAGTAAGTTTATTATTTACTTAAACTTAAAGCTAAAGCTACGCTCTCTTATTAAGTAGTGTTTTTTAATACTATACTAAAAATATACCTTATAAAAGTATTATAGAATCTAAATAGCTACGCCCGGACTCCTTACTTTACTCTTAAGGAAGCCTTATAGAACCCCGCAATAAGAACGCCCGGAGCACGCACTATAAAGGCTCGCTTAAGGAGATACGACGAACATTACCGGTCGGACCCCGCTAAGGTTTCTAGGATATAACTACGGAGGGTTAAGAGCTTACCTAACTATAGTTTACGACGTCTTTAACTAAAGGAGATACCGTAAAAACTATTAAGCGGATTCCGCTGGTATTTTTAAGGGATTTTTAAGGATTGTCGCGGGATATCCTAACTATAGTTTAACCTATTTTTAACTATAAAAGCACCCCGGAAGATATAGGATAAACCTTACCGCGATTTTTAAGGGATATCTAAGGATATTTAAGGGATTTCCTTAACTATAGTCTATAGTGTTTTTAACTAAGCTTATACTTAGTTTATTAGGCGATTTTACGAGGATATTTACGGTTTATCTACGTATTACGGATAGTATAGTTAAAGATCCTTAAAATTAGCTTAAAGAACTAAGTATAAAGTAGCTAGCTATACCTTAAAGAATAGATAAGCTTTTTACTATTTCTAAACCTTTATATACGTTTATATGCGGTAATTAGTCCGTTATACCGGCCTAACTAGCGGTATTTAGTTTATAGTACCGGCCCCGACCGGCGGTAATTAGTCCGTAGTACCGGCCTTAACCGGCGGTAATTAGTCCGCGCCCTATCTTATTATCCTTACGCCGTAAGGCGTAGTACTAAAAATCCGCTTTAAAGAATACTTAGGAGTTTTTTAGTTTAGTATTACTATTTAGCCTTATCCGCTATAGCCGTACTAATTAAGGTATTTTTAAGACTCTTAATTAATAAAAATAAGCCTCTTATACTTAAGGCCCCTTAGCGTACCGAATCTTAAAATATATATAAGATAAAAGGTTAAGCGCTTAATAAGAGTATTAAGACTAAGACCTTAATAATAAGTAATAAAAATATAGTAAGTAATACTTTTAGTAAGCTAAACCTATCTATACTTAGCGCGTAGATATTAAGACTAAGTATAGCTTTAAGCTTTTTAGTAAAAATAGTAGTAATAATAAATAAATAATTTCTTAATCTCTTTTAAGCATAAAAAAACGTGCTTATTAAGCCTTAAGAAAAACCTTAACTATAAGCTAAGGACGTAAAGAGATTTAACTTATTAAGACTACTAAAAGCATCCTTTAATAAAGTTTAAGAAGATAATAAAGTTAGTACGTTTTAAGGAGTAGACCGTTTTATTAACTTTATCTATTAAAATACTAATAAAAGCGAAGTGTATATAGATAAATTGGCTATTTAATTAGCCTGTTCTCTTTAAGGAAGTATAGCGGATAGTATTTTAAAGACCTTTTAAAACTATAATAAAAAGAACTTAGCGAGCTTAGTATTAAACTAAGCTAATAGATCTCCGCCTTATAAAACGATTTAAATTCCGCTTAAATATAGCGATATAAGCACTAAATAAAAAGCACTTTACTATTAAAGATATAATAATAAGGTCTAACTTTAAGTCTTAAATATCGCGCTTAAAATATAAAGCTAAGGCTACGCTTTATTAGCTAAATTACTTAACTAAAATAATCTACTAAAAGCTAAATATCTATTTATAAGAATCTTTATAACGTTTCGTAAGAAATATGAATATTAATAAATAGATTAATAAATATAAGGAAATTCTTCTTTAGCGATAAGTTAAATATACTTAAGGATCTTAAAAGTACTTATTAGCGCGAAAAAAATAAGTCTAACTTATAAAAAGGCGAGGGCTAACTAACTATACCTTATACGCGCTTAAAGAATAGTTTAAGATGCCTTAGCTATTTATTAAAGGCTCGCTAAAGCCGTAAGTTATGTTTTTAAATCGCTTAATAAAAGCGGATATACTATAAGCTTTAAAGCACTTACTAAGTTAAAGGGAAAACTCGTTTAAATAGCTAAAAATATAAGCTAAGGTCTTTTAGCTTAAAAGAAAAAGAACTTTAAAAACTATATACTCGTTAATACTAAAGCTAAAGCAGGTATACTTTATAATTAAGAAAGGAACTATAATAAAGCTTAATAACTATTTAAAGAATAAAGAGTATAATATAAAAGAAGCTTAAATAAATACTAATAAAAGCTTAAAGAAAACTATAATCTATATTATAATAAACTTAGTTTAGGAGGTTAATTATTAAAGTCTTTAACTTATAAGGTTATAAGGACTTAAGCTATAGCTTAAGCCTTATTATATAAGGAGGGCCGGGTCTATATATATAAACACGGACCCGCCGTATATAAGCAGGCTCTTTATAGCTTATTATTATAATACTATAGACAGTACCTATATACTAGCCTCTACTTACTTTATAATAGTATAAGCTATTAATTATAGACTTATTTAATAGTATAATAGCAGGAGCTCCGCCTTAAGCGGAGCGGGACAACGCTATTATAAAGTTATTATAAAACGCTTTAAAAGCGTTAAAAGGTGCGTTGGCTAGCTAAAGGGATAACTTCTTCGCCGCATTAAGGGGGTCGATTATAAAGCCTATTTTAACCCTTATAGTATTAGCCGCGCTAAGAACGGCGCCTACGATTATTATAGTGCGGAAGCCGCTCTTATAGCTAATATAAAATAGGAAGCTAAAGAGCTTTTACTTCTTCCTTAGCCGGCTATAGGCGAAATACTATATTAATAAGAAATGCGGCCTTAATAGTAGCCGGAGCGCCGTTTAGTATACGCTTTTATACACGCTACTAAAGCCTTAAATATAAAGGATCGCGGGCTTTTAGGAAAAAGGGGGCTATAATAACTCCCGGGACCCTTAAGACTTTTTCTAGTACCTTATTTACGCGTTTAGCAATATATAGAAATAAGAAAGAGCGTAGGATAAGCTATATACCTTTAAATAAAAAGACGGATAATCCTTTAAGGAGTTCCTCCTTAAGTTTAAGGAGACTTTCTTTTAAGCGGCGGGTAGTACGATATAAGAAGATAGCGCGAAGCTAATATAGCTACGGAACTTAATTACCTTAGCACTCCGTAAGCTGCTTATCCTTATTATTATGCCGTTTATATATAGTAAGTACGTTAGCCGCTTTATAAAAGTAGCTTAAGGTTATAAATAAACGCCTTGCTTTTAAAAGTTATAAAAGCGCACTTTATATAGCGGGGATAAAGTTACCCCCTTTTTATAAAACGCGCTTACTATTAATATTAATAGCAATACCCTTATAACCGCTATAAGGACTAACTATATAAAACGCTTAAAGAAAGCGTTTATAACCTTGACCTCTTTTATATTAATAGGTTAGTCTTTTTAATAGCGGGCTAAATAAGTCTTTAGCGACGAGATTTAAAAACAACGTGCTAATAGCTAATGCTTACGCTATAAAGCGGGCTCTTATTTCGCTACGAAGTGCCCTTATAAGCTAGCGAAGCGTCTTTTTATAAGAATCCGCTTTATAGCGGTCGATATACTACCTTAGCTCGCCTTAAATAATAAGGACCCCGCCCTTTATAAAGCGAAGGGAAAAGAATAGCTTTAGGGTAAAGATAAGCCCCGGAGCTATAGTCGTTAGTATAGGTAAGGTAAGAGCTAGCAGCCCGTATAAAAGAGGATCCTATTTTAATATAGGTTATACTTAATTAGTCTAAATCTCTTACCGCTTTTATAAATAAGGGATATTAATACTATGCTATAGTAAATAAGGCGTTTATACGTTAGATATAAGTGCTTATTAAGAGGATTACCCCGCGCTAAGTAAAGGGCGCCTTAAGCGTAATAAAGAGTATAAAGATTAAAGGTATTACTTAACTAGCTATAGAAGTAGCTAGCTGCTTAAGGCTTATCGTAGTATATATAATCCTAAAGCTTAAATTCCTTTTAATCTTAAGGAAGCCTTAGCTTATATATACGTAGTCCTTTTTAGTTCCGTATTAAAAAAGGCTATAGTTTAGCTTAGCGGAGATATAGCTACGCTATGTTAACGGCGCCTTTAAGGAGATAAGGGCTATGCTAAGACTAGCCGACGCTATTAAAGTACTTACCTTAGTCTTTATAAGTATAGTTAAACAGCTTATACGCTAAAAGGGCAGGGCCGCTATTAATACGGCGATTTACGCTATAAGCCTTTTAGATATTAATAAGGTTTTAAAGACTAAAACGCTAAAATCGCTTATAGACTTACGGAGGGTAATCCCTTAGCGCTTTTACAACTTATTGCCGCTCTTTATAAAGCACGAGGCCGATAAGCTTAACTCTTATAAGCTAAGAGTCGATTATAAGATCCTTATCTATATAGATAAGCGAGGAAGGGAGTTCCCCGCGCCTTTTAAGCCGCTATATAGTATATCTTAAGCTAAGTTATTAGTACTTACGAAGACCCTTTAAGACCTTTTAGATAAGGGGTTTATTTAAGTAAGTAGCTTTAAAGTAAGCGCCTTAGTGCTTTTCGTTTAAAAATTAAAAGGCGGAATCCGCTTTTACTACGACTATTAAGCCCTTAATATTATTACGCGGCTAGACCGTTACCCGCTCCCCTTAATCTTTAATACGCTCCGTAACCTATTAAAAGCGAAGTAGTTTACTAAGCTTAATATTATATAAGCGTTTTATAAAGTACGGATTACGGAGGGTAAGAAGTAAAAAACGGCTTTTTATACTTATTATAGCTTATTTAAGTAGCTAGTAACCCTTTTTAGTCTTATTAAGGCCCTAGCTACCTTTTAACGTTATATTAATAATATCCTTCGCAACTTCCTTAATAAGTTTGCCTCCGCTTATATTAATAATATTCTTATTTATAGTAGCGGCTTATATAAGGACTATATATAAAAAGTATAGAAGGTCTTAAACCGCCTTTACTTATACGGCTTATACCTTAATCTAAATAAGTACGAGTTTAAAGTTAAGCATATAAAATACCTTAAGTTTATAATCTATACTAGCGCGGGCATTTAAGCGGACCCCGTTAAGATATAAGCGATTTAGGACTAAGATACCCCAATAACGTAAACTAGCGTGCGGAGCTTCTTAAGCTTTGCTAATTATTACTATATGTTTATCTATAGGTTTTTTAAAATCGTTATACCGTTAAACGAGATTATAAGGAAAAAGGTAGCTTTCTATTAAGGACTTATATAAGAAAGTGCGTTCCGTACGCTTAAAGACCTATTTTCGCAGGCCTTAGTACTACTTTAATAAGATTTTAACCGCACTACTATAGTAAAAGCAGACTATAACGGCTAGGCGCTTAAAGGCACGCTCTTATAAAAAGTAAAGGGGTAAAAGTAGCTTATAGCCTTTTACTTAAAGAAGCTAACTTTAGTAAAAAGAAATTACGCTATTTACGATAAAGAAATACTTACTATTATTAGCTATTTTAAGTAATAGTAAGCAAAGCTCCGTAGTTATAAAAGCTTCGAAGTCCTTATAAACTATTAAAACCTTAAGTATTTTATAACTTACTAGCACCTCTTTAAGTAGTAGGCTTATTAAGCTAAGTACTTATCCCGCTTTAACTTTTAAATTAAGTATAAGCTAAGTCGGGACTCCGCTATCCTAAACGCGCTTTTTAAGTAAGATTAAGACTATATTATAAACGCGGATATTAAGGCATAGGATCTATAGCTTATTCCGTAAGCAGCGTTACGTATATATATTAAGGTCTCCTTTATTAAAGAGCCTTTAACCCCCTCGTTTAGTGCCTTTATTAAGGAGCTTTTAACCCCCTCGTTTAATAAGGTAAACCCGCCCGCTATATTAAAGGTAAGTATCCCGCCCTCCTTATTAACGCCTCCTTAAGCGCTAAGTTCGGGGGACTAAGTAGGCCCGGGCGCTTAAGCAGCGAGGGTCTTTTAAGATAAGGGCCTTTAGCGTTTTTAAGATAGGCTAGCTTCTTAAGACCGTACGTATAAAAGCGTGCGGCGCGCCGTAAAATCCGGCGTACGTTCCTTAAATCTAAAGCTACGATTAAAGGTATAAGTAGCGGACTGCTATATTAACTTAAGGGGGCACCTCCGTTAAAGGGGTAGGTTATAAGTGCTAAGCGCCTCTTATACGATAGAAGCTAATAAAAGGAACGCCCCGCCGGAGGATAAGCTAAAGAATAAGCTTTAAAGGAAGCTAGTATAGCTAATCTATAACTTTAGTATTATCGGCTACCTTAGTTAATAAGGCATAGTAGTAAGGCTTGCGAGTGACTTTTATTAGCCCTTTATATAGCATAATATACGCCGCTTTCTTTATAACTATAATATTTACGGCCGTATAAAGATTTAGCGGGCGTTTTATAAAAAGCTCTTAAAGTAGCTCTTAATCTTAAACTAGTTTTAAATATATATTTAAATAGATTTTATAATAAACCTTCTGCTTATATTAAGGGGGAATCGCTATATATAAGTTATTAAAGACCGCTTTAATAAGAAAGTAGTGCTTAAGCTAATACCTTTTATAAGAGTAAAGGTATATATAAAACGTTTCTTTTAGTGCTAAGCGCGGATATATAGCTAGCTTGCTTTAATTATAAGCGATAAGGGCTTTAATTAAATAAGGCGCTTTTAATAGTACCTTTATAAGCTGCTTTAAGTTACTTAGCTACTTAGCTTTATATATTACTTATAAACTAATAAGGGCCTAAAACGCGTTAATTAAGAGGTATAGGCCTACTTATAAGCCGTAGTAGCCCGGAACTAAGCAGACTAAGACCGTTAGCTCTTAGCCGTATAGCTTACTTTAAATAGTAGGCCTTAAGCGTTTATTAATATAACTCCTTTCTTTATATTATATAGCTTTAAACCCCCCTCTTTAATACCTTAAGCAGCGGATATAGCGGCGGAAAAGCACTTAGCCGCCTCGCTAAAGGCTTAAGCTACTCGCTTTATTTAAAAACTTAAGGAGATTATAGACTATTACTAATTAGCGATAGCGGCGGCCGTATAAGATTAAGAGCAGCACGCTAATAAGTTTAAGTCTTTAGGAAAGAGTTTCGCACTAAGGGATAAAGTCTAGTTAAACCTTTATAACTATTAATCCGGCCGCTTAAAGAAAAAGCTTAACTAGCTATATATAAAGTTTATAGTGCGGATAGTTATTAGCTTATAAGTTATAAAGCTTAAAAAGTTACCTTTAAGAATATATAATAAGATTAATATAGACTTATTACGCTAAGTAGCTTAAGACCCCTTACTTAGTTAAGCGGTTATAAACCCTTAGCCCTTTATAATCTTAATTAAAAAGGAAAAGGAATTCGTAATTAAAAAAGTAAGGGTAGCTTATTAAAAGAAAGTAAGTAAAGGTAAGTAATAAAAGGTGCTCGTTAAGTAGCGTAGCTACTTAAACCTAACTTAAAAGCCTATATAAGAGCTCGCGGGCGCTAACGCTTTAAATAAGTTCGAAGCCTTTTATAAGCTAATAAATAAAAACAATAAGCTTAGTAATTAGTAGCTCCCTTTTAAGCGGAAATAAGAGGTAACCTTAGCCTTTTTATTACTTATAGCGTTTTATAAAGTAAAAGGGAAAAAGGAGTTATATTTAAGGCCGCTTAGCTTAAGCGACTAAGGCCTATATTACTTATCCTTATCTTTAGTCTCTTCCTTATTATTATCTTTATCCTCCCCCTCCTCCTCCTCCCCCTCCTTCTTAAGGGCGGCGGCGGCGGCCTTTAAAGCGCGGAGATAGCCTTTTAGCCCGGATATCTAAGCGGCGGCGGCGGCGAAGGGGTTAAAAAGGGCGGCGGCGGCGGTAAGCACGATAAAGCTAGTAGCGGCGCTACTATAAGTAATACAGACGGCTAAGATAAGGGTAGCGGGGACGGATAAGGGCATTACTAATAGCGCTATAAAAGCGGTATTCTTAACTAAGAATAGTTAGCGCTAATCGCTATAGTAAGCGTAATAAGGAGGGAGGAAGAAAAGGAGGGAGGGACTTACTTAAGTATATAGCCTATTTACTTAAGTATGCGTAAGTAATAGTAAGCGGTAGTAGTAGCTTTTAATTACGCTTTAACCGCCTTACTACTAAGGTTAGCTTTTTAAGCTATTTTAGTAGTAATAAAGATAGTTAAAGCCGCTTTATAAGCGCGGCCGGTATAAGTATAAGTAAAGTAACTACCGCTAAGGCGACTTACTTATTTATAGTAAGCGTAGCCGCTTAATAAGTAGCGTATATAAGACTTATTATAGGCGGCGCTAGGTAATACTTACTGCTTATATTAAGTTATAAGTTAATATAAAAATAGCGTACTTAGGAGAGCGGACTTATAGCGCTTAACTTAGTAGTTTTAAGGGTAGTAAGAGGGCTGCTAAGGGGTAAAGTTACGGGGGCCGGCGATAGCGTAGTTACTTATAAAGGTGTTATAAGTATAAGTATAGCTAAGGAGGCGGCGGCGATATAAGCGGCGGTAGCGGTATAGGTATAGCACTTAAGCTTAATATTATTAAGGAGCTTTAATATAGGTACCGATAATATAAACAATATATTATTTTTATAAAAGTTAGCTTAAGGGCATTTACTTTATATACCGGAAGGCAATACTTATAGTATTATTATTACTATTACTATTACTACTGCTATTATTACTATTATTACTACTATTATTACTATAGTTATTACTAGTTTAAAAAGAGGAGGAAGGAAGGGAGGGTTAAAGGCAGAGGGATAAGGTATTTATACCCCTTAGTCCTTAACTTAAGGCGCGGAATACCGCGATAGCGGGTAGGCCGCTTAATATACCGCCGGGCTATTTAAGGTGGATAAGGTGCCCGCTTAATAAGCGGACGGGCCTTTTAATAAGTAGCCGCTTAATTAAAAGCAGGCGGCAATAGCGGGTAAGGCTATTAAACCTACTATTATACGGCCTTACTTACTATAATATAAGTTTAGCGCTTACTAAGCCGCGGACCGGGCAGCGCTTTATAATAGCTAGTAGCCCTTTATAATAGCTCCGAACTATATAGCGCGGTATAAAAAGCGGAGGTATTATATTAAAGTCTTTAACTTATAAGGTTATAAGGACTTAAGCTATAGCTTAAGCCTTATTATATAAGGAAGGCCGGGTCCGTATATATAAACACGGACCCGCCGTATATAAGCAGGCTCTTAATAGCTTGTTATTATAATACTATAGACGGCACCTATATACTAGCTTTTACTTACTCCGTAATATTAATAAAGTATATAGATTTTATAACGAAGTATTTCCCTTAAAAATAAGCTTTATAAATACGTAAAAGATAAATACCCCCTTAACTTAAGCTAAGATGTTACTATATAAAGATATAGCTTAGTATAGTAAGTAGTTATTTAAAAGCTATAAAGCGTTTAAATAGTTAAGGCTTTTTTTAACGTTTAGCTATTAAGCTTTAATAAGCTATTATAATTTACTTCTATATATTTACTAATTTATAAAATAAAAGGGCCTAAGATAAGTATTAAAGCTTATATAGATATTAAAGTAAACCGAAGCCTTATTTAAGCCGACTTAATAAAGACTTTTTAAGATATAACTATAAACTCCTCTTAATAAATTCTTATTTAAAAAGTAAGAAGGACGGCTACTATTAAATAAGTAGAATTTACCGCGTATATACTAAGATAGCTAAATAGTAGCCTTGCGGTTATAAAAGTAAGGATTGGCGCTTAAATAGTAAAACGCTTAGCGGCTAATATATTGCTTAGCTAAGATTTTCTATTCCCTTATTAAAAAGACCTTATTAACTTTATATTAGTCTTATAAATTAAGGCTTATAAAAAGATCGAAGTTAAAGTTAAGATAGTTTAGCTAAGACTAGTAATATATAAATAGGTAATCTACTTAGTTAATATAATAATTTTAGCTAGTTCTAGCTACGCTTTACTTTTATAGGTTTAAGCGCCGCTATTAAGGCATAATATAATTTTTTTTTAACGACTTTAAGCTCGCGCGGACGATAATATTAGATTATAAAAGCTTTATAGCAATAAACTATTTTAAAGAACTATTAGTACTCCGTAAAGACTAAAAAGTAAGGATAATTATAAACCTTAATAAGTAGTTTTAGCTATATAAAGAGGTTAATACTACTACTCCCTTAGCGGAAGTCCTTATAAAGATTCTAGATAAAATAGACTTAGCTAAGGACTTCTTATAAAAGGATTTTATAGTAAACTATAAGCTTAAAATCGGCTAAACTAAAGACTTACCTAAACTTACTACTAATAAGGGCATTTAAATTTATGCTAAGGACTTAAAATATATATTAAAAGTCTAAGATATCTTTTAATCGTTTCCTTGCCTTTAAAAGAATAAGGGAGTGAAATATATAGATAGATCTAAGTATATATATATTCCCTTAATAAAAAGATAGTAATACTAATAAATTGTATTAAGATTATATATATTAAGCGATAAGAATAAGAAAGTAGTAAATATAATATTTAGCTTACTAACTAAATAAAGATAGTTAAAACGAGTTTATAAGCTAACTCCGTTTACGGCGCCGTTATTTATAGTATAGAAAATAGTAAATAAAAAAGAAAAGGTATAAGTAGTTATAGACTTATAAGAAATTAATGCTATTATTACCCCGGACGCTTACTTAATACCCCTTTAAAGCGATATAATTAAACGCCTTTAAAGAAAAAGGTTTATTAATATAGTAAACGTATAATTATTTTTTTATTAGTTCTTAGTTTATTAAAACTACTAAGAAAGGTTTATAGTTATAAGCTATCGCGGGCTAAAAAGATTACTAATAGCACTTATAGGCTTTAAGAACTCCTTAGTATACGTTTAAAAGTTTATTAATAACGTTCTTTATAAATATTAAGAATATATAGCGGCTTATATTAACGATATTATAATTTACTTTAATATAGCTAAAAATACCTTTAATACTTTAAGGTAGTATTCCGTGCTTTTTATAACTATAATATAATCTTATTTAAACTAAAGTCTTTCTTAATATACTTATTTATATAGCTCCTTAGATTTTAAGTAAACGCTATTAGCTTAATAAATATAAATAAACGCGTATAAGCTTTAAAGGATATTACGTTCTTAAAAAACCTTTAATAGCTTAAGAAATAGATTGGCTTTACTAAGTAGCTATACTATATAGTCCCGCATTTTACTAAGGAAGTAAATATTTTATAAAAATAAAAGATAGAGCTACTTTAAGTAAGATAAAGAAAAGAAGTTCCTTTAAAGAGCTAAGGACGGGCTTAATATACTACGAAAGCCGCTTTTTAGCTTACTTCGGAAAAAGAAAAAGCCTTCGTAAATCTAACTAAAAAACTTGCTAAGCTTTAAACAATTTACTACTTTAACCCCGCTTAATAACTATTTATTAAAATTAATATATCTTAAGAATATAAAGTAGCGGCTATAGCTTTTTACTTAAAAGAAGGTATAAAATAAGATAAAAAGAAGCTATTAGCCCGGACTTAAGTCTAGCTTATTATTTACTTAAGCTACGCTTTTTAAGATAAAGAGCTTTAATACTAGCTTATAAAGCTTAAAGTAGCTAGTTTAGTATAAGTAGTCTATAAGTTACGCACTATAATACTATCCGTAAAAATGCTATAAGTAGTTATCTTTCTTAACTATATAAGCACTTATAAAATCATATACTAAAAACCTTTATTTTTTATTAATATAAAATCTAATAATAAGCTAGTCTTTATATTTTAATACTTAAGCTAATTCTTACTTTAAGTATACTATATTTTAAGTATTAAGAACGTTATACTAAACGCTTTTTTATATTTACTATATTAAGATAATACCTTTATAGTATAGTAGTTATATACTTAAGAAGCATGCCGGCTATAACGCTAAGGTTAGTTTAAATCCGGCTAAAAGCATAGTCTTTTTAGCTAAACTAGCAGACTATACTAACCTACTATAAAATTAGCTAATTAGCGCTTTTAAAAGCGCTTATAAATTTACTAGCAGCTTAGCCCCGCTATAAGTAGGCCCGCCCGGGCCTAGTCCTACCTAAACGCGACGACGACTCGCTAAGGGCGCGGCCCTTAGACCCGGTCTAGTCCTTAACCGGGATAATAAAAACCTATACCGGATAACTAGCAATTCCGACATTAATAACGCAGCGCGGTGCCGATACGATAACTTAGTAAGGGCCTTTCGGGACTTAATAAACCCTAAAGCGCCCCCGGCCCGGCTAAAGGCCGGCAAAATTATATAGCCCGCTAAGCCTCGCGGCGGTATAAAATAAAGCGATAACCCGGAATACGTATTTCGGCGGATAATTAAATACCCCGTAGAAGAATTCTATTAACTAATAGTAACTAAGAGATATATTAATTACTTACTACGAAGTCGTTATCGCTTTGTAGCGGGCCTGTAGTAGTTTAAGCTAATTAACCGACCGACTTGTTTATAGCCGGCGCCCCCCCCTTTCTTATATATAGTTATAAGGGCTAATATAGTAGGACTTAGAGCGAAAGAGTAGCGGAGGGTTTTTCCCTAGGCACTCCGGTTTCCCTCTATATAAAAACCGAGCGATAGCTTAAAAACCTATAAATAGGTCCTTAGCGTAAACTTAATAATAATATATAAAGATAATAAGCTAATATTCTTAAACTAAAAAGGGGAATTAAAACGTATTTAAGAAGATAAGATAACGGACTATATATTCCTTTATATAAAAGTATTACTTAAATTACCGCTCTGCTAAAAAATTATTAATAGATATATAAAAGATATATAATAAGTAAAGATTATTACATAGCTTAGTAATAAGGATAGTATCTTTAAACTTTTATTTTTTTAGTTTAAGAGTTGCTATACTTTATAGATAATAACGAATACTAAAGACTATATATCCTTAAAACTTATATAAAAAAGATCGTTAAAGACGGTTACGCTAAATATTTTTATACTAGCCGCACTTATATATAGTAGGATTTATTTAAAAGCTTATTAATTTTATAGGTTAGTAAGTATATAAATAAGGTTATAAACGGCTATAATGTTTACTATTATAACTAAACTAAGTAAAGTAAAATAGTAAGGTAGCTTATTTTAATTTAAAGCTTACCGGTTTTATACTATATAATAGTAATAGCTTTTATTACTAGGCTTTTAGTAGTTTAAGCTAAAAGATTCTTATAAAAAGATCCTATAAAGAACTTTTTTAATACTTTATTAACTATAACTAATAAATCCTTAAAGATATATCTCCTTATTTTAAGTAATAACTAGTTTATAGCAAAAGATTAAGTACAAGCATTATATATTAAGCTACTTTACGCTAATTAAAGGATTCCGAAAGGGATAATCTTTAACTAAGATATAAAGTTTACTTTATTATTTTAGCAGACTTTATAGTAAGCCTTTAAATCGAAGCTTCTTATATTTACTACTTAGCACCTTTAAACAAACGGCTTATTAAAAAGGCGAAACTAAACTATAAAAATCGCGCTACGATTTTTTACCGCTAATTTCCTAAACTTATGCTAAACTAATATACTAATTGTCTTTTAGTTTAGCCTTAATAATTCTATCTTCTTAATAATTTATATAGCCCTTAATAAGCTAGTTATAAAAATAAGAATAGATAACGGCCTTTAGTTCTTTAATAACTACTTATACTTACGAAACTAAGAAGTTTTATAAGAAGAAGCTAAGTTAGCTATTACTTTATACTTAAGCCGCTATAAAAGATAGATATAATAAAAAATACCGCTTATTAAAGTTTAAGCTTAGTAATTAAGTTTTGCTATAGCTTAATAAAAGTTACTATATTATAGATAGTAAACTAATAAAGCTTTAAAAAAGATATACTAAGCTATTTAAAGTTACTACTAAAGTAAAATAGCTTATTCTCGCTTTATATATAGTTTAGCCCGCGCTATAAAATCCCCTTCTTAGCTTATAGCCGCTATAAACTTTAAGGACCTATTTAGTCCCGCTTAGTAAACGCTTTTTCCCCCCGCTACTATGCTTAGCCCGGCTATATAAAGGCGTACGAGCGCCTTATTATAGTTTATCCGCTGTCTTTCTTTAACCGGAGGAGATAGCGATAACTAGCTTTATAATATATTCTGCTGCCTAATTTTATAAAAGCCGTTAATAGTAACTAATATAATCTTTAATAAGCCTAGCTTTATAAGCCTATATTTTAGCGATAAGATTATAATAATCGGAAGTTTCCGCCTAGCTATAAACTACGCTAAGGTTTATTAATAGGCTTATAAAGAGTTTTAATATAACTTAACTTTAACTTTAAGCAATAAACCTTTTAGGCTTTAATATCCGCTTTATTAGCTATATTAACTATACGCTTTATATTCTAACTTTTAAGGCCTTTTTTATAAAGAGGTTCTTAAAGACTATTAAATATATTTAAAACCTTAAAAGTAAGGAATTAAGTATTAAGGCTATTAAGGACCTTATTACTTACTTTTAAGTAAGAATATAAACGTTTAATACCTTAGTATTAACTATATTTATTAATATTAGCGGGACGGCTAACCTTTACCTTAATACTTTCTTAGTAGCTAAACGCGCGTTAATTAGCGGAAAGGTATAAGTAATAGCGCGGTATAAAAAGGATAATACGTTAAAAAGCCTAGTAATAAAAAGCGGGGGATAGCTACGATAATAATAATAAGTAAGATATAATATCTTACTTATAAGCGGCTTATAAAGCTAGTAAGTAGTATAAGAAACTTAATAAAGAATTAAAAACGGTATAAAAAGTAAGTAAGATAGTAATATAAAATAAGGATTAAATAAAACTAGTTTCTTATAATATATCCCGCTAAGGAAATTAAATATTCCTTAGCTTAAAGACTTTTTATTACTTAATAAGTACTTAAGCGCATACTTTAAAGGAAAGGTAAAAACCTTATTATAAGTTTTAGCTAAACGCGCTAATCGCCTTAATAAAGATAAAGACATATAATTAAATAAGTAATAAGAATTTATAATAAAGCTACTTACTTACTATCTTAAGCTACTTAGCTACTATTAGCTAGATAATTTAAAAAGACTATTAAAAGAATAAGGACAGCGTACTACTAATATAATATAAGATACTATTATAAAGCTATTACTTAACGCCCCCTTTACTTTATTTTTACTATAAACTAATAAAGACGTTAGCTTTTCTTTTTTACTTAAAGGAGTTATTATAAAGTTTAAACGGCTATACTTAAACTCCTTACTTTACTTTTAAAGAGCCTTATAAAACCTTATAATAAGAACGCTTAAAGCACGCACTATAAAAGCTCGCTTAAAGAGATATATTAAATACTACTAGTTAGACCCCGCTAAGGTTTTTAAAACATAATTATAAAGGCTTAAAAGCTTATTTAACTATAGTTTATAACGTTTTTAACTATAAAAGATATTATAAAAACTATTAAGCGGATTTTACTAATAGCTTTAAAGAATATTTAAGGATTTCCGCGGGATATCTTAATTATAGTTTAACCTATTTTTAACTATAAAATTACCTTAAAAGATATAAGATAGACTTAATCGCGATTTTAAAGGGATATTTAAGGATATTTAAGGGATTTCCTTAATTATAGTTTATAGTATTTTTAACTAAGCTTATACTTAGTTTATTAAGTAATTTTATAAGGATATTTATAGTTTATCTACGTACTAATAATAAACGGAAAGATAGTATAGTTAGAAATCTATAAAATTAGCTTAAAAGGCTAAGTATAAAGTAGCTAGCTATAATTTAAAGAAAAAATAAGCTTTTTACTATTTTTAAACCCTTATATACGTTTATATATAGTAATTAGTCCGTTATACTAGCTTAAATAATAGCAATTAGTTTATAGTACTAGCTTTAATTAGTAGTAATTAGTTTATAGTACTAGCCTTAACTAGTAGTAATTAGTTTATAGTACTAGCCTTAACTAATAGTAATTAGTCTACGCCTTATCCCCTTATCCTTAAACTATAAAGCGTAGTAAGCGCGATAAAAAAAATGTTTTTAAACTTATAGCGTTTTACTTAAAGAAGCTAGTAAGTATAAAGATTTATTACTTTATTTATAATAAAGAATTCTTAGCTATTATATATACTTTTAAAGAATTTTAATATTATATCTTTAACCCTTATAGTATAGTAGTTATACGCCTAAAAAGTATGCCGGCTATAACGCTAAAGTCGGTTTAAATCCGGCTAAGGGCATAGCCTTTTTAACTAGACTAGCAAACTACGCTAACCTATTATAAAATTAGCTAATTAGCGCTTCTAAAAGCGCTTATAAATTTACTAGCAGCTTAGCCCCGCTATAAGTAGGCCCGCCCGGGCTTAGTCCCACCCGGACGCGGCGACGACTCGCTAAGGGCGCGGCCCTTAGCCCCGGTCTAGTCCCCGACCGGGATAATAAAAACCTATACCGGATAACTAGCAATTCCGATATTAATAACGCGGCGCGGTGCCGATACGACAACTTAGTAAGGGCCTTTCGGGACTTAGTAAACCTTAAAGCGCCCTTAGCCCGGCTAAAGGCCGGCAAAATTATATAGCCCGCTAAGCCTCGCGGCGGTATAAAATAAGGCGATAACCCGGAATACGCATTTCGGTGGATAATTAGATACCCCGTAGAAAAAAATTCTATCGACTAATAGTAACTAAGAGATACGTTAATTACTTACTACGAAGTCGTTGTCGCTTTATAGCGGGCCTATAGTGGTTCGAGCTAATTAACCGACTAACCCGTTTATAGCCGGCGCCCCCCCCTTCCTTATGTATAGTTATAAGGGCTAATATAGCAGGACCCGGATTAAAAGAGTAGCGGAGGGTTTTTCCTTAAGCACTTTAGTTTCCCTCTATATAAAAAAAACCGAGCGATGGCTTAAAAACCTATAGATAGGTCCTTAGCGTAAACTTAATAATAATAATAATAATATTATATCTTTAAGAATAAATATAAACTTAAGGTTTATATAAATTATAAAAGTATTAGCTATTTTATTATAATATAATAGTTAAATACTAAGTAAATAAGATAAGCTAAATCCCTTTTAGAGTTTAATTATAAGATTATTTATAAAAAAGGGTTTTTAAATAATTAAGCTAATATTATTAGCTAATAACTAGACTTTAATAAAAAAAAATAGTCTTATAAAAAGACCTTATTGTTTTAAAATAATAATTGTAATTTAAGGTTAAAGATATTATATATACTATTTAATATATAAGGAGATCTTATTACTTAAAAATTACTTTAAAATTTTTATAAGAACTAAAAAAAAAGATAAAAATTTAAAGCAAGAGGGAAAAATAGCGTTTTATAAAAATAAGCTATTCCCTACTTTAAAAACTAAGAAAATAGTTATAATAGATTTTTATTTATATTCTTTTTATAAATATTAAGGTATTACGAAAATATAAAATAAGATTAAAAACTTTTATAATACTTATAACATTTATAAGAAAGTTTAAGGAGTTATTAAGTTATATAAAGTATATAATAAAGGTAAGGCTATATAATATAAGCTTTATAATAACTTAATTTTTTTTAAAGTTCTTTTAAGACCTTAAGACTTTATAGCCTTAAACTTTATTTTAAAATTATTAAAGTTTATAAATCTTATAACTAATATAAAATACGATTTTATTTTAGTTATAGTTAATTATTTTATTAAGTATAGCTATTTTATTTTAATATATAAAGCTTTAAACATAGAAACGTTATCTTATATCTTTCTAAGATATATTATAGCTAATAAAGGACTTTTAAGTTCGATTATTTTAAATAAAGATCGAATATCTTTTTTAAATTTTTAGTAAAGCTTAATATAAGCCTTAAAAATTAAGGATAAATTATTTACCACTTTTTACCTTATTATAAATAAAATAATAAAACAATTAAGTTAAACGCTTAAGTAATATTATAATAAAAACTCTATTTTATTAGTAATCCTAAGTACTAAAAGTACTAATATCTAGTAAAGTAGATACCGCTAAATATAAAGGAGTAACTAATAAAGTAAATACTATTAATTACGAGTTATAACTATTAAAGTAAATACCGGTAGTTATAAGGAGAGACGATATAACTTAATAGTTAAAGATAGCTAGTATTAGCTATAAGCGGTATAAGTTAGATACGCCTATATTCGGCTTAAGCTAGCTTTAGCTAGTAATAGGATTAATATTAAATAGATCGACCGATACTTTATATAATTAACTAATACTTTATATAAAGCTATAGTAAGAGGCCTCTCTTTAAAAAAGGATAAAATCTTATAAAAGGTTTTAAGATAAGGATATTTAGTTTTATAAGCTAGTCGTAAGTAATAAAGCGTATATTACTTATAACTAATAATAAAGATAGCGTAAGCTATTTTTATTAGCTTAAGAAGTAGTTTAATAACCTTATAAGTTATACGAGGTATAAGTTATAAATTAGTATATAAAAGCATATAAAAGTATATAAAAGGAAGGTCTTTTAATAGCCTTAAAAAGGTATAAATAGAGGTTATTCCTCCTTTTTCCCTTAACTCCTTTCTTTTCCTTATTTTTTCTTCTTTAGCTAGTTTTAATATAAGAAATCCGCATAATAAGATACCCTTACTTTATTTAGTTTAGTAGTTAGTACTAAGTCTTCTTCTCCCTTTCCGGCTAGTAAATTTAAATTAAATACATTACGCCTTACTACTTAGTATATAAGAACATTAAGGGTTTTACTATATAAAACTAGCTTATAAAAATCTTTACGAACTTTTTAGCTTTAATAAAGAATACTTAGTATTTATATACTTAGTAAGTTCTTTAAGCTATTAAGAAAGGGAAAGGTATTTATTATAATTACGTCTATTTAATTATAATAAATAGAAGAAGAATGTTTACTTTTATAATACTATAGCCGATTAGTTAGCCGTAAGTTAGTTTAAGGTATTTAGAACTTTCTTATCCCCTTATAAGTTCTATAAATAGTAGTTTTATTTTATAGATTAAGGCTCCTAAACCTTATACTAAAGAATTAGCTAAGCTATAAAAGTTTATTACCTCTTTTAAAGCTTATTTTTAGTTTTATCTTACTATAATAAACTAAGAAGTAGTAAAGGTTATATTTATATTTAGTTACTTACGAGGCTTAGTAGCAATATAGTTTAAACCGATTCTTAAGGACTATATAGATAATAGTCTTAAAGATAAGAATTCCGAGACGAAAAACATTTCTAAGAATTTCGATAACTTAGAAAAAGCTCTATAAAGAACGTTCGGAATTATAAATATATAACGATTAGCAAAGTATAAGTTAAGAAGCCTTAAGTAAGCTAGATTATACTAAAGATTAATCCTCTTAAGTATATAATCGGGATTAATAACTTTAAAAACTCTTTTAACGTCTTAGCTATTAGCTATAATATTATATAAAGACTACCCTTTTTACGGAAATATAATCCTATAATCGATTAAGATAAAGGCCTTTTAAGGTTTTAAGACGATACCTTAAATATTCCTTTTTATAGTTTAATAAAAGACAACCTTAAAACAAAACCCTTTAATAATTTAAATATAGTAATACCTAACAATACCTATATAAGGAATAGTAATAATAAGAACAATAAAGATTCCTATATAGATATAAATATCGCAATAGATATTATAATAAAAAACGATAAGACGATAAGTACGACTAAAGATAAAGCAACTACGATTAGTATAATATAAGTAAAATAGAAGCCGAACCTTAATAAAGAAACTAAAAGCTTAGGAGATAATTATAAAGCTACTTATAATTTATTAAAAGAAAATCTATCGAATACCTTAAAGAATACTAAGCAGCAGTATCTTAAGTAAAAAAATAAGATTAAGAAGAAACGGAATAAGAGAAAAATTAAGAATAAGATATATAAGAATAGCTTATAGTATTTAGAAGGTACTATTAGCTAAAAATACTTTAAAGAGCGAATGTAGTATATAAGACGTTTAAAAGGTACTATTAATTTTAAACACCTTAAGGATTATAATTTAAAAATACTTAGAAATATACTAAAGAGATATTTTAATATATTTACGCCGCTACTTAAAGATAGACTACTACTATAAAGTAGTTAGGATTACGAAATTAAGTTAAAAGAAGGCTTTAAGCCTAGATTCCGTAAGATATATAACTTAAATAAGAAGCATTTAAATTTATTAAAAGAATATATCGATAAAAACCTATAAAAAGGTTATATTAAAGAGTTTAAATTAAAATATAGAGCTCCTATACTATTTACTCTAAAGAATAGTAAAGATAAAGAGAAAACTCGACTTTATATCGATTTTAAAGAGATAAATAACGATATAATAAAGGACCGGACTTTATTACCTTTTATAAGCAAAATAAGAGATAGATTAGCTAATACGTAGTAGTATATTAAGGTTAACCTTAAATCTACTTATAGCTAAATACGTATTAAAGAAAGAGACGAATTAAAAATAGCCTTTAAAACGCAATATAAACTTTACGAATTTTTAGTTATACCTTTAAGATTAACTAATATACTAGTAACCTTTTAATAGAGAATTAATAGTATATTAAATCCTTATTTAGACCGATTTTACACGGCTTATTTAAATAATATTATTATATACTTTAATACGCTAAAGTAATACTATAAAGAAGTAAATATAGTACTAAAAGCGTTAAAAAAAGCTAGCTTATATATTTTACCGGAGAAATATAGCTTTTATATATAAGAAGTGGAATTCTTAAGGTATATAATTACTTCTTTTTATATAAAGATAGACCCTTAAAAGATTTTTATAATTAAAAATTAGCTAATTTCTATAAGTATTAAGGAAATCTAAAGCTTTATAGGATATGTAAATTATTATAAGAAGTTTATATTAAACCTTTCTAAGATAATTATACTAATATTATTAATATTAAAAAAAGCTAAAATAGACCCTTTTAAGTAAAACTTAAAAGCAGACGAAGCTTTTAAAAAAATTAAAGGATTACTTATTAAAGAACTAATATTAAATACTTATAATATAGAAAAGCCGTTAAAGTTAAAAACAAATGCTTTTAATTTTGCATTAAGCGTATAGTTAAGCTAGCGCAATAAACGTAATATTCTTAAACTTATAGCGTTTTACTCGAAAAAGCTAGTAAGTATAAAGATTTATTACTTAATATATAATAAATAATTCTTAGCTATTATATATGTTTTTAAAGAGTTTTAGCATTATATTTTAAGAAATAAATATAAACTTAAGGTTTATACGGATTATAAGAATATTAGTTATTTTGCAATAACGTAGTAGTTAAATACTAAGTAAATAAGATAGGCTAAATTCCTTTTAAAATTTAATTATAAGATTATTTATAAAAAAGGTTTTAAGAATAACTAAGCTAATATAATTAGCCGACGATTAAACCTTAACAATAAAAAAGAGCCTTATAAAAAGACCTTATTATTTTTAAATAATAATAGTAATTTAAAGTTAAAGACGTTATATATACTATTACGGAATCTAAACGGCCACGCCCGGACTCCTTACTCTACTCTTAAGGAAGCCCCACGGAACCCCGCGACGGGAACGCCCGGAGCACGCACTATAAAGGCTTGCCCGAGGAGATACGACGAATATTACTAGTCGGACCCCGCTAAGGTTTCCGGGACATAACTACGGATAGTTAAAAGCCTACCTAACTATAGTTCACGACGTATCTAATTATAGGAGATACCGTAAAAACTATTAAGCGGATTCCGCCGGTATCTTTAAGGGATTTCTAAGGATTTCCGCGGGATATCCTAACTATAGTTTAACCCGTTTTTAACTACGAAAGTACCTTAGAAGACATAGGATAAACCTTACCGCGATTTTTAAGGGATATCTAAGGATATTTAGGGGATTTCCTTAACTATAGTCTATAGTGTTTCTAACCGGGCTTATACTTAGTTTATTAGGCGATTTTACGAGGATATCTATAGTTTACTCTATATACTATAGATAGTATAGTTAAAGATCCTTAGAATTAGCTTAAAGAACTAAGTATAAAGTAGCTAGCTATGCTTTTAAGAAATAGATAAGCTTTTTACTATTTCTAAACCCTTATATACGTTTATATGCGGTAATTAGTCCGTTATACCGGCCCGACTAGCGGTAATTAGTCCGTAGTACCGGCCCCGACTAGTGGTAATTAGTTTATAGTACCGGCCTTAACTAGCGGTAATTAGTCCGCGCCTTATCCCCTTATCCTTACGCCGTAAGGCGTAGTAGCTTTTTAGTAATAAGGAGGCTTTAAAAGGCTAATAGGTCTATAAAATAAAGAAGGATAATAAAAATAATATAACTAAGTATAAAGCTCGCTTTATAGTATAAGGCTATAAGTAAATATACGGCTTAAACTATATCGAAACCTTCTTAACAACCGCTAGACCTAAGTCTACTAAACTTTTATTAATGCTAGCTATAACTAATAATTAGTAAATACTGCAATACGATATAAAAAATGCATTTATATATATAGATATAGATATAGAAATATATATAAATATACTATAAGGTTATAAAGACTATATTATAAATAAAGACCTTAAGTATAATAATAAAAATAATAAGCAGTATAATAAAAATAAAAAGCTAGTTGCAAAATTAAAGAAAGCTTTATACGGTCTTAAACAAAGTCCGATGCTTTAGTATAACTTATTATTTAAGGTCTTAGGCGAGCAAGGATTTTCCTGCCTACCTATAGACGAAGGGGTATTTATAAACAATAAGCTACATATAGCTATATTAGTTTACGTAGACGATCTTCTGTTCTTTAAGCCCACAGAGGATTCTATAACTTGTATAATTAATAAAATAAGCAAGGTCTTTAAGATTTAATCTTTAAGCGAAGTAAAAGACTTCTTAGGAATGACTATAACTATAAACAGAGCGAAAAAAGACATATATATATATTTTCTAGCGGCTAATATATTACTTAGCTACGATTTTCTAATTCTTTATTAAAAGGACCTTATTAACTTTATTTCGGTCTTATAAATCGGGGCCTATAAAGGGATTAAAGCTAAAGTTAAGATAGTCTAATTAAGACTAGAGATATATAAATAGGTAGTTAAAGTAGTTACTATAATGGTTTTAGCTAGTTTTAACTATACTTTACCTATATAGGTTTAAGCGCCGCTATTAAGGCGTAATATAATATTTTTCCTTTATAACTTTAAGCTTACTTAGATAATAATATAGGATTATAAAAGCTTTATAGTAATAAACTATTTTAAGGAACTATTAATACTCCGCTAAAGCTAAAAAGTAAGGATACTTACGGACTTTAAAAAGCAGTTTTAGCTATATAAGGGGGTTAACGCTACTACTCCCTTAATAAAAGTCTTTATAAAAACCCTAGATAGAATAAACCTTACTACGGACTTTTTATAGAAAGATCTTTTAATAAACTATAAGCTTAAAATTAGCTAAACTAAGGACTTACTTAAACTTATAATTAATAAAGGCGTTTAGATTTATGCTAAGAACTTAAAATACGTATAAAAGGTTTAAGATATCTTTTAGTTATTTCCTTACCTTTAAAAAAACGAGGGAGTAGTATATATAAATAAATTTAAATATATACGTATTCCCTTAATAAAAGGATAGCAAGACTAATAAGTCGTAAAAAGATTATATCTATTAAGCGATAAGGATAAGAAGGTAGTAAATACGATATTCGGCTAGTTAAATAAATAAGGATAATTAAAACAAGTTTATAGGCTAAC
Source organism: Ophiocordyceps robertsii (assembly GCA_027405785.1). NCBI lineage: Eukaryota > Fungi > Ascomycota > Sordariomycetes > Hypocreales > Ophiocordycipitaceae > Ophiocordyceps > Ophiocordyceps robertsii. The sequence goes on along the minus strand of JAPEBW010000081.1, from coordinate 61,645 downwards.
TATATTCGCGGTACCGGTATTTATAGTATAAAAGATAGTAAACGGAAAGGAAAAAGAATAAGTAGTTATAGACTTATAGGGGATAAATGCTATTATTACCTTAAACGCTTACTTAATGCCCCTTTAAAGCGATATAATTAAACGCTTTTAAGGAAAGAAGTTTATTAATATAGTAAACGTATAATCGTTTTTTTATTAGTTCTTAGTTTATTAAGACTACTAAGAAAGGTTTATAATTATAAGCTATCGCGGGCTAAAAAAATTATTAATAATACTTATAAGCTTTAAGGACTTCTTAGTATACGTTTAAAGGTTTATTAATAATATCTTTTATAAGTATTACGAATATATAGTAGCTTATATCGACGATATTATTATTTACTTAAATATAGCTAAAGAATACTTTTAATACTTAAAGGTAGTATTCCGCGCTTTCTATAACTATAATATTACCTTAATTAAATTAAAGTCCTTGTTAGTATACTTATCTATATTGCTCCTTAAGTTTTAGGTAGACGCTATTAGCTTAATAAATATTAACGAATATATATAAGCTTTAAACAATATTGCGTTCTTAAAGGACCTTTAATAGCTTAAGAAATAGATCGGCCTTATTAAGTAGCTACGCTATATAGTCTTATATTTCGCTAAAGAAGTTAACGTTTTATAAAGATAAAAAACGGAGCTACTTTAAGTAAGATAAGAAGAAGGAGTCTCTTTAAAAAGCTAAGGATAAGCACGATATATAGCAAAAGCCGCTTTTTAGCTTACTTAAAAAGAAAAAAAGGCCTTAATAAATTTAACAAAAAAACGTACAAAGCCTTAAATAATTTACTACTTTAACCCCGCTTAATAAATATTTATCTAAATCGATACGTTTTAAGAATATAAAGTAGCGGCTATAGCCTTTTACTTAAAAAAGATATAAAATAAGATAAAAAGACGCTACTAGCTTAAATTAAGGTCTAGCTTATTATCTACTTAAACCGCGCCCTTTAAAGCGGAGAACTTTATTACTAGCTTATAAAGCTAAAAGTAGCTAGTTTAGTATAGGCAGTCCGTAAATTACGTACTATAGTACTATCTATAAAAACCTTTTAAGTAATCGTCTTTATTAACTATTTAAGTACTTATAAAATTATATACTAAAAATCCTTATTTTTTACTAGTATAAAATTTAACGATAAGCTAGTCCTTATATCTTAATACTTAAGCTAATTCTTACTTAATATATATTATATCTTAAGTTTCGAAAATATTATGCTAAACGCTTTTTTACGTTTACCGCATTAAAACGTTAAGCTAGTATCCTTAAACTAAAAAGGGGAATTAAAACTTCTTTAAAAAGACGAGATAATAAACCGCGTATTCTTATATATAGAAGCATTAATCGAATTACCGCTCCGCTAAAAAATAATCGACGGATATATAAAGGATATATAATAAGTAAAGATTATTATATAGCTTTATAATATAGACGGTATCCTTAAACTCTTATTCTTTTAATAGTAAGGGTTACTATACTTTATAAAAAACAGTAAACGCTAAAGACTATATATCTTTAAAACTTATACTAAGGATATTATTAAAGATACTTACGCTAAATATTTTTATACTAGCTATACCTATATATAGTAAGATCTATTTAAAAGCTTTTTAATCTTATAGCTTAGTAAATACGTAGATAAAGTCGTAAATAGCTACGATACTTACTACTATAACTAAACTAATTAAAGTAAGATATTAAAGTAGCTTATCCCGATTTAAAGCTTATTAGTTTTATACTATATAATAGTAATAAACTTTATTACTAAGCTCTTAATAGTTTAAGCTAAATAATTCTTATAAAAGGATCTTATAAAAAACCTTTTAAATACCTTATTAACTATAACTTATAAATTCTTAAAGATATATCTTCTTATCTTAAGTAATAAGTATTTTATAACGGAAAACTAAGTATAAGCGTTATATATTAAGCTACTCCGCACTAATAAAGGGATTCTTTAAGAGATAATCTCTAACTAAGACGTAAAGTTTACTTTAGTATTTTAGCGGACTTTATAATAAGCTTTTAAATTAAAGCTTTTTATATTTACTACTTAGTATTTTTAAACTAATAGCTTATTAAAAAGTTAAATTTAAACTATAAGAATCGCGCTAAAATTCTTTACCGCTAATTTCCTAGACTAATACTAAACTAATATACTAATCGCCTTTTAGTTTAGCCTTAATAATTCCTTTTTCTTAGTAATTTACGTGGCTTTTAATAAGCTTATTATAAGAATAAGAATAAATAACGGCCTTTAGTTTTATAATTACTACTTATACTTATAAAACTAAGAGGTCTTATAAAAAGAAGCTAAGTTAGCTATTACCTATACTTAAGCTATTATAAAGGATAAATACGGTAAAAGATATTACTTATTAAAATTTAAGCCTAGCGATTAAGTTTAGCTATAACTTAGTAAGAGTTATTATATCGTAGATAGTAAGCTAGCGAAACTTTAAGAAAAACGCACTAAGACGTTTAAAGTTACTATTAAAGTAAGATAGCTTATATATTAGTTAAATATAAAAAGGTCCTTTAATATCTATCCGGTTGTTTTAATAGTATAACTACGCTTAGTTAATAAGCTAGCTATATGCTTAAGCTAAGTTTAGGATAAAGAGATACCTTACTTAAATAAGTAAAAAGTAAAATAAATCCTATAAAGCCGTATAATAAAAAAAGGCGGCGGAAAGCTAAGGAAAGAGTTTTTTATAGCTTAAAAAAGCTAGATAAGTAGCTATAACTTATAAGTAAATAAAAAAGCGGTATTTTTACTAAAAATTATTAAAGCTTTTAAGAAAATATAAGAGGAGTTAGCTACTTAAGTAGTTTAAAAAAAGGTATAACGCGTAGCCTTTATAACTTAATATAAAACTCTTTAACTAAGAGAATTAAGTAGTTAAGCTTAAGCACGAGACTTAAAGGCTACTATAAGTTATATAAAACTAAAACTTACTACGCTTAAGGTAATTAGTTATTTTAAAAATAATATATTGCTATTTACTTTAAGTAATAAGGCCTTTTTAGCTTTATAATATACTTATTTAATTTTTTTCCGCTGCTTGCTCTTTCTTTTTTTCTTTTTTTCTTTTTATAACTGTATTTTCTAATACCGCTAGCCTTAGCCCGCCGCACTTTACTTACTTTTATATATATAACCTTTCTTACTTTAAGCTTATAATCTTTATACTCTTATTTTAAGTCTTTTTATTATTTAATATTTCTTATAACTAAGACGAGCTATTTTATAACTTTCTTTTTAGCCTATTTTCCTATAAGCCCTTATACCTTTAATATAAAGGATATAAGGAGGCGCTTAAGCTTTACGAAAAAATAAAGCGGCTATCCTTTATAGCTTTAAGTCCCTTAGCAAAAAGTAAAACTTTTAGGTTTAAGCCTTTATATAAACCTACGCCGCCTTTTATAGCCGCGCTTAAGCTAATAAACTTAACTTAAATTATAGTACTATAAATGATAGCTTATACTACCCTCTTTAAATACTTAACTTAAATAACTTGCCCCTTAGCTTTATACTATAACGTAGTTTAAACGGCCGGTTTTGCAGTAACTTAGCTATACCTCCTACTTAGCTTTTACTATTTAAAAGCCCTTACTACCTATATATATTTTTAAGGTATTGTCGGAAATCCTTATTAATAAAAAAACTAGCTAATACTTTACGCTTTTAAGTAAAGTAATCTTACTATAGTCTTAAGATTTATAGTAGCTATTATAGCTAATAAAAACCTGCTTTAGCTAAACAACTAAAACGATATCTATATATCTTTAACTATATATATAAGGCCTAGCTTAATTAGTTTATAGCTAGGTTTATAGCGGCGTTTTAAGCTACTATAGCTAAAACTTTATATTGCTTTATATATAGTCTAGCCCGCGTTATAAAATCCCCTTCTTAGCTTTTAGCCGCTATAAGCTTTAAAGACTTATTAAATCTCGCTTAATAAACGCTTTTTCCCCCGCTACTACGCTTAGCTTAGCTATATAAAGGTATATAAGCGCCTTATTATAGTTTATCCGCTATCCCTCCTTAATTAAGGAAGATAGCGATTACTAGCTTTACTATATATTCCGCCGCTTAATCTTATAAAAGACGCTAATAATAACTAATACGATCTTTTATAAGCTTAGCTTCGCAGGCCTATACTTTTGCAATAAGATTAAAATAATTAAGAGTTTCTGCCTAGCTATAAACTATGCTAAGTTTTACTTATAGGCCTATAAAGAGTCTAAATATAACCTAACTTTAACTTAAGTAATAAAATTCTTAGGTTTTAATATCCGCTTTATTAGCTATACTAGCTACGCACTTTATATTCTCGCTTTTAAGGCCCTTTTTATAAAGAGGTTTTTTAAGACAATAAAATATCTTAAAAACCTTAAAAGCAAGGAGTTAAGTTTTAAGGCTATTAAGGACCTTATTACTTGCTTTTAAGTAAAAATATAAACGTTTAATACCTTAGTATAAATTATACTTATTAATATTTATAGGACGGCTTACCTTAATCTTAATACCTTTTTAGTAGCTAAACGTATATTAGTTAGCGGAAAGGTATAAGTAATAATACTACGTAAAAACGATAATAAGTTTAAAAGCCTAGTAATAAAAAGCGGGGGATAGCTATAATAGCGGTAATAAATAAGATATAATATCTCGCTTATAAGTGGCTTATAAAGCTAATAGTAGTATAAGAAACTTAGCGAAGGATTAAAAACAGTATAAAAAGTAAGTAAGATAATAATACGAAATAAGGCTTAAATAAAGCTAGTCTTTTATTATATATCCCGCTAAGAAAATCGAATATCTTTTAGCACGGAGACTCCTTTTTACTTAATAAGTACTTAAACGTATACTTAAAAAAAAGGTCGGAAGCCTTATTATAAGTTTTAACCGGATATACTAATCGACTTAATAAAAAAAAGATATATAACTAAATAAGTAATAAATATTTTTAATAAAGCCGCTTACTTACTATTTTAAGCTACTTAGTTACTATTAGCTAAATAAGCTAAAAAAACTATTAAAAGAATAAAGATAGCGCACTATTAATAAAGCATAAAGACGCTACTATATAGCTATTACTTAGCGCCCCCTTTGCTTAATTTTTACTTTAAACTAATAAGGATATTAGCTTTTCTTTCTTACTTAAGGGAGTTATTATAAAATTTAAACGGATATGCTTAAACTCCTTACTTTACTCTTAAGGAGCCTTATAAAACCTTATAATAAGAACGCTAAAAGTATATACTATTAAAGCTCGCTTAAGGAGATATAATAACTATTATTAATTAAACCCTGCTAAGGTTTTTAAAATATAACTATAAAAGATTAAAAGCCTATCCGATTATAGTTTATAACGTTTTTAACTAAAAAGGATACTATAGAAACTACTAAGTGGATTTTACTAGTATCTTTAAGGGATATTTAAGGATTTCTACGAAATATCCTAACTATAATTTAACTTATTTTTAATTATAAAAGCACCTTAAAAGATATAAAATAGACTTTACTACGATTTTAAACGGATATTAAAAGATATTTAAGGGATTTCCCCGATTATAGTTTATAATATTATTAACCGGGCTTATGCTTAGTTTATTAAGTAATTCTATAAGGATATTTACGGTTTATTTATATATTAATAATAAACGGAAAGATAGTATAGTTAGAGATCCTTATAATTCGCTTAAAGAACTAAGTATAAAGTAGCTAGCTATACCTTAAAGAAAAGATAAGCTTTTTACTATTTTTAAACTCTTTTATACGTTTATATATAGTAGTTAGTTTATTATACTAGCTTAACTAGCGGTAATTAGTTTATAGTACTAGCTTAAATTAGCGGTAATTAGTCCGCCTCTTATCCCCTTATCCTTATACTATAAAGCGTAGTAATTAGCTTATAGTATTTAAAAGGTACTATTAATTTAAAGTACTTTAAAAAGTAAATATAGTATATAAGATAGCTAGAAAGTAATATTAACTTAAAATACCTAAAAGATTATTTTTTAAAAATACTTAAAAATATATTAAAGAGATAGTATAATATATTTACGCTACTACTTAAAGATAAACTACTGCTAAAAGGTAGTTAAGATTATAAAATTAAGTTAAAAGAAGGCTATAAGCTTAGATTCTATAAGATATATAACTTAAATAAAAAGTATTTAAAGTTATTAAAAGAATATATTAATAAAAAGCTATAAAAAGGTTATATTAAAGAGTTAAAATGAAAATATAAAGGTTTTATACTATTTTCTTTAAAGAATAGGAAAGATAAAGAAAAGACTTAACTTTATATCCCTTTTATAGAGATAAAGAATAATATAATAAAAGACTAAACTTTATTACCTCTTATAAGTAGAATAAAAGATAGACTAGCTAATAAGTAGTAATATATAAAAGTTAACTTTCAATCGACTTATAGCTAAAGATATATTAAAAAAGAAGACGAATTTAAAATAGCTTTTAAAACGTAATATAGACTTTATAAATTTTAGTTATACTTTTAAGATAACTTAATATATAAGTAACCTTAAAAAAAGAATTAATAGTATATTAAATTCTTATTTAAACCGTTTCTCTATAGCTTATTTAAATAGTATTATTATATTCTTTAATATACTAAAAGATTATTATTATTATTATTATTATTAAGTTTACGCTTAGGACTAAATCTAGGTTTTTAGAAATTCGAAATTTATAAACAAAAAGGAAAAACCGGAGTGCCTAGGGTAAAACCTCCCCTTATTCGCGCTTAGTCCGCTTCGCATAAGGTCTTATAACTTTATATAAGGAAAAAGAGAGTACGTCTTCCGCCGCGAGTATATCCCGCTCGCTAAGCAGTTCGATGCGGCCTAGCAAGGCTAAGGCCGCCTTTAACTTAGGCGGCCCGCGGTCCGGAGCAACGCGCTTTAAGCTTAAAGTATAAGCAGTAGACCCTCTTTTATCCCCTTTATCTACCCTCTTAATATAAGGGCGGGAGGGGTAAACGGGATTTTAACCCGCGCCCCTCTTATAGGTAGCGCGACCTTAAATAGTAAGACTATAGCGGTCCCCGCTAATAGGAATTTAGCGCCCCGCTATACGCGTATATTCTTAATCGGGACCGTTATTTATTCGCGCCGCCTAGTTACTAATCTCGCGCTTAGCTTTAAAGATAAAGCCTCCCGCGTACCTTGCGTATATGCTTACGCTCCTCCTTCTTTTACTATAAACGCGCTTATCTTTCTTATAAGCCTATTGCTTTTTTACCGCCCCGCCTCTTTTATATAGCCGTCGTTTTACTATTATCGTATTTATTTTCTTTATCGCTATTATACCGAAAAAGAAAGTTACTTTTTCTAACCTTAATATAAGTCTACTCTTTAAGCTACTAAGTAAAGATACTAAGGATAAAGAGGCCTAGGCCCGTTATAGTACTAAGTGTAAGATTCCTTATTATATATATATAGGCCGTCTATTAAGCGACGATATGCTTATAGTTTTTTAAGGCGATTAAAACTAAGCCTATACGTATTTAAGTTATATCTGCCGTATAAATACGCGTAGTTTACGTAGCTAATCCTCTTTTAGCTATCTTTATAAAAGCGTATATTATATACTCCTTAAGTAACCGTTCTTATTTTTAAGTAAGTAGCCTCGCATTAAACCCGCCTATATACCTTAGCTAATTTTTTTTATAGCTTACCGCTATAAGTAAAGATACGGCCTATAAGCTTTACGCCGCTTAAAAGGAGTTATATAAATCCGGCTAGCTTATTAAGCGCTTTATATATATAAAGCTCGCCTCCGCGGCGATAAAGCTTTAGTAACGTGCCGGCGCTATTACGGTATAGGCTCTTACGTTTAGTACTCCCCTTAGTCCGGCTTCCCTTAATAAGAACGTTAAGCTACTTACTTTTACCTTTAGCCGCTTCGTTAATAACGCGTATATAGCCCGTAAGGCTAATACTAAGCTCGCTAATAAGGTTTATAGTATTATTATAGTTATTTACTAAACCGTTTATACTATAGCCTAGAACTTAAAGAGTATAAAGAACGCGCTATTTATAATAGCCGACTACCTTAGCTTTAGCGGCTATAAAGGCCGGGATATCGCCCTTAAGGGTTGCTTGCTTAACTTAGACCTTATATATACCCGCGCCGCTTTTATCCCGCTTAAGCCCCCGCCCCTTAAGGTTTTTATCGTTTTAAAGGACTTTAAGGCTAAGGCTAAGGCTAAAAAAAAGGCTTATGCTAAAGCTCTCGCTAAGGCCTATGCTTAGGAGCGCGCCGTCTTTACTTATAAGCTTAAGTATAAGGGGGTGCTTAAGGGTAAAGGTAAAGGAAAGGCCGCTAAGACCGATAAGTCTAACTTAAAGGAGCCCGAGCTTAATATTAGTAATAACGAGCTAAAGAAAAAGGAGGACCGGGATAACGATAACGGTAATAATAATAAGGCCGAGACTAAGACTAAGGTCCTTAAAAACGAGGTTAGCCCCTTACTTAGTTTTAATGCTATTCTTATTATTTCCGATTATAAAAGCGGTAGTAATAGCGATTATAACGACAACCTTACTTCGCTCCTCGCCTCGCTTACCCTTAGCCTATCTATAAGCCGCGATATCCCCTTAGCTACGCTAAAGCGGGTTTATAGCCTCTTTAAAAGTAGTGCCTCCGGGGCTAGTAGCCTTACGGCTACCGCCTTAAAGCGTGCTCGCGCCGCCCCCGCTTTTAACCTAGCTAGTAAGGAGGGGGATACTAAAAACCTTAGCCTAGACCTTAAATACCTTTAGTTTTTTACTTATAGTAGGGCTAGGTCTCTCCCTCTTAATTTTCTTATAACGCTTAATACCGCTTAATTAACTAAGTATTATCTAAGTCGCCTTACTTAGCTTAGCCTTATACTACCTTCGACGCTAATATTAAGAACCTTATAGGCCCCGAAGCTAACGCCTTAGCGGGTTGCTAGTAAGACGATATCTTCTATATTTACTCCTGCTACGACCTTAAGTCGTCGTAAGCGCGGGAGGGGGAGGGCGCCCGTTACTTTAACCCGTAGTTATAGCTAGGCGGGACGTTCTTATAGCACTCCTTAGACGGGGAAGTCTACTATCGCTCTTAGTCGCGCTTAACGCGGCGCTAAGGATAATAATAACGAGCTTAGACTTTAGCTAAGGTAAAGGACTAGTATTAAGGGGGGGAACTAAGGGGGGGAAGCTAGCTAAGGCGCTAGCCCGGGGTAGGTCTGATAAAGTTTTTAGCGTTTTAGTGCTTTATAGCGTTTTATTATATTAGTAGGTTATTCCTTTAAGCTAAGCTAAGGGGGCGATTTAATTAATATATATCCCCTTTTAACTAAGGTATAGCCGGAGCCGCCGCGTATGCCTTATCTTCCTCTTAGTATAGTTATATTACTAGATTAAATTATTATAAGCGCCTTAAGCTTAAGAACTATCTTACTAGCATAGCCGCTATCTCTTATTTTTAAAGCTTTGCCCGCACCTCGCCCGCGTTACGGAGTCGCTATAGCAGCGTCCCCCTTACCTTACTAATAAGCCTATAGCTTATTATTATATAGTAAATAGTATCCCGTTATTGCCCGTAGTTATAAAGGGGCGATACTACTTTAAGTACATTGCGGCGGAATAAGAAGTCTTTAAGGCTTATTACTTTAGTTTATATTTAGGTAATTATAAAGCTTAAGTACTTAAGTAGCGCCCTATGCCTATTAAGCGCTATAGCCTTATTAAACCGGGGCGGTAGGTTTATAAGGTAAAGCATAGTCCGGCGCTATTTAATAGGTTCCTCCCTTAAGCTTTACCGCTTAGCTTATTTCTTAAAGAGGATTTCCTTTATTTTTTTCTTCTCTTAAAGCTCGCTAGACTTAACTTAGGACTATACCCCCCTTAATGCCTTTATAAGCGGTAGCCTTAAGGGCGTAGGCCGCCTTAGCTATTGTTTACGTTGCCGGAGTAGTCTTACTACTAATATAAACGCGCGTTAGATTTAGTTTAAGATTCCGGAGTCTTTTAGCCTCTTAAGGGTATTAGCTATTCTTTAGTTTAAGTAAAAGTTAATTAGCGGGACTTAGGTTTCGGCTTTAAGCTAGTAGACTAAGGTAGCTTAGTAAGCCCCCGCGATTATTTAAAGGTAGGCGGTTTAATCCCGTGCTAGCTTTATAGCTATCCCGCAAGGCCTTCCGTCCGCTAAAGTTATCTCGTAAAACGTAATTATAGCGTATAATATAAAGGACTAAACGACTTTACTATAAACTTCTCGGGCCTTAAGTAAGGTATATCCTTATATAGACGCTACGAGCCTTATAAGGGCTAAGTTCTGCCTTTTTAGCTTAGTATATAGCTTATTAAAGTATGCTTTTTACTTAAGCTTGCGGTCTACTTATACCCTTAAGAGCCTAGCGTCTTAGACCGGCATTACTATAGCGGCCTTAAGGCGAATAAGGGTTATAATCGCCTTATATCTTCTTATAAAGTAGATAAGCTCGCTTTTTAAAGGTTTAAAGTTTACCGTAAACTCCTTTACCTATATAGCGTATACCTCTTAGCCCGCTTTAAGCCGCGCTATTATTAATTCCTCCTTAGGGCTTATGCTAAGGATATTTATATTATTAGCGAAACCGATAATATAAACTCCTTTTAGCTTTTTTAATCTTTTATAAAGGGGTATATTATATAGTAAAGGAATAGGATTAAGGATAGTAGTAAGCCTTAAGGGACCCCGGTAGTAATTTAGACCGGTATAGCCTTTTTTCTATCGAAATAAAGGGTTAAGTAGCGCTTATTTATAAAGCTATAAGCTAGTTTAATAAACTACTTAAGGTAGCCTTAAAGGGTAAGTTCTTTTAAGAGTTTTTTATAGTTAACTATATCGAAGGCCCCTTTAATATTAAGTTAAAGGAACGATACGATCCCCTTTTTAGCTTATATTATACGTACTAGTTCCGTTACTTAAAGTATTGCCGCCTTTATAGACCTCTCCTTTTTATTCCTAAACTATCTTTTAAGTAAGACCCTATTTACTTCCGCTGCGGTCGTAAGTCTTTAAGCTAAGATCTACTTTAAGATCTTATTTATTATTAGTAAGAGGGAAATAAGTCTTTACCCCCCGGTAGTGCGGTATACTTTAAGTTTCTTCCTTAGTTTTCTTAGCACTACTATATTTACGGACCGGAACTAAGTTAAAAAGTGCGATATCTCTATATAAGCTATAAAGATTGTCGCTAGCTAAGCTAAGAGCGCTAGGCTATAAAGCTTAAGGAAGCTAAAGGGGACCTTATTTAAGCCTATTACTTTTTAACTCGCTATTTTACTTATTACTTAGGATATATCTATAAGGTTAATACGCCGTTTTATAGTAAGCTCTTTCTTAGCCGCGCGCTAAGGAGGTCTTAAAAGCGTCGCGGCTTTAGCTAAAAAGAAGCGCTCCGCTAAAAGTTAAGCTTTTTCTTTAAAGTTAAGGGTTAGTTAGTATTTATAGCCCTTACCGGTTAATAGTAGTAAGTATACCGGGTTTAAGGGTAGCTTACTATATAGACGCGCTTACTATTTAATGTTCTATAGCTTAGTATTATTAGCGCTAATCTCCTTAAGGAAGTCTCTTTAGTATTCCTATCTTATATCGCGCACGGCTCGCTTTTAGGCTATAGCCGCTTCTTATAGCGCTTTTTAGTTTGCTTAAGTCTTATATCCCTTATAGTATCTCTAGGCCTTTTTCGTAGCTTAAGTAGCCTAGGCCGCCTCCGGGGTAAACTATATATTGCCCCTTAAGATCGCTTGCTTTTAGTACGGGACTATCGCGCGGGCGATTTTATCGAGATTATTATATAAGCTATCTATTTCTATATTAATCTCCTATAAGCTACGGAGCGTAGGCTATTATATCCTAAGCTAAGATAAGGTTTCCGCCTTAACCTTTTTCTTTTCTGCCTCCTTTTACCTTAGCGTTACTAATACCTCCTTTAGCTTAAAACCTATCTTAAACGAGACTACTTATAGGATATAGTTAAACCTTATAAAGTCTAGGTCTAAGCCGATAAACTATATAGCTATTTCCGTCGTAGCTTATATAAGGTCGATCGTGCTATTTTTATACTTAAAGAAGAAACGTATATATTCCCCTCTCGGTATAGCTAGTTTAAGCCGGAGCCGCGCGGCCTCCTTAAAAAACTATTTTACCTTATTTAAAGTCCGGTTATAGGCGTCTTATAGTAAGTAATAGATATTAAAGTCCCTTACTAAGACTAGCGGGCCTTAGCTATTAACCTCTCTTAAGGCCTTAGCTAAGCTTGTTTAAATCCCCTTTAGTAGTAAGTATAAAGACCTTAGCCTTATACCGTTACTAAAGGTTATCTCCTTTTAGTTATATTTAGTTTATAGTATCTACGTCCTTATATCGTGCCTCTTATAAATATATATCGCGTTACGGCCCTCCTTATAAACTAGCCGGTATAGTGCGCCCTTTAAAGACGGGGCCCTTAAGCCTTATATTTTCTCTATCTTTTAAAGCGCTATTATATCGTACTTAGCGCGGTAGCTAAAAGCTAGTTATACTAGCTTATATCTTTTTTATATATTTTAATAAAGAACCTTTAATTTTATACGTAAGGGGTTAAGGTAAAGTTCGTTATTTAAGATAAAGTAATAGCCTAGGTTAAGAGCGACGCGCTCCGTTGCTTTATATATCGTTTAATATTACTTAAGTTAGTGCTTATTGCTTATACCTTAGCTAGCGGTACCGACGGCGTCTGCCCGTCCTTTCTTAGCCGCTTAAGGCGTTTCCGCGCTTATAACGACGTAGGCCTTTAGTCCTTTATAAAAGAAAGGGGGATTTAAGGGTCCGGCTAGCTATAAGTATTAACGAAGCATTACGGGCGGTTTAAGTAGTAGTCCCTTGCCTTATCTTAAGCTTTTACCGCTATAAGATAGGTATAGGACTATACTAAGTGCTGCCTGCTATAAGATACGTAGTTATAAAGGATTTCGCCCTTTTTTACGCGGTACTTATCCTCGCTACTTATATAGGAGGTCCCTTTATAATAAGCGTAAAGCTATATTAAAGTATAATATCTAGCGATATGCTTATATTTATAGTAGTTATAGCACTAAGTAAGTTTTACTAACTTATTATATAGCTTATATCGGAATATCTAGGCCTTTAAAAATAAGCTTATATCGCATAGCTTATTAGCCTTTATTAAGCTACTTATATTAATAATAAGGGTTATAGCTATTAAGGTCTTAGTCTAAAGGTATATTACTCGCGCTTATATAACTTTTACTTTATTAATATTAGCGATCTCCTTAATTAAAAGCGCCTTATCTATCTTAAAGACCCTTACTAAGATATTCTTCGTAATCACTATATAAGCCTTACGCGCTATCGCTACCTCCGGCCTAAAGACGCTCCTTACTTAGTCTTAGTTCTGCTAATAAGGTCGTGCTACTATATTAAACGTTATCGCGATATCCCCGCTTAAGAGGCGTCTCGCTACTATAGCGGAAGAGATATTAAGCGCCGCGTTAATTACTTTAACTATATCCTTTAGCTCGCGGTTTAAGATATCCGGCGTTACTCTTATTAAGACTACTACTAGCTCGCGTTCGTACTAAGGCGGGACCGGCTTTATCTTCGCATTATACTATACCGGCCCTCCGGGGCCCGCTACTACTATTACCTAAGTCCTTTTAAGTCCTCCCCTTAAGCCTTAAGCTTAGCCTTATCTTAGTTCTTTATTTATAGCTTCCTTTATCGCGCTTTAAATAGCCTTATAAAGCTTAAGGTCGGCCTATATTATAGTTAGCGCGCTCTTAGCGCGCTCCTTAAAGCGGAGGAGGGTTTTAACTATTACCTATACTTAGTCGAACTACGTATATAAGACTATACCCGCGATTTTATTATAAGCCTTCTTTTTATTAGTATTGCGTATAGTCCGGCTAGGCTATATATCGTTATCTCGTTAAGGTATATTTAGCTCTTTATTTAGGTGCGTAAAGCTTAAGGGCGTTTCGTTATACTAAGCGCTGCGGTCGATGCCGGTATAAGGCGGACTACCCCCTTGCCCCCGCGTCCTTTAGCTATACTACAATATCGTCTTAAGGGGGGGTAACTAATACCGCTAAATTAATTCCTATTATTAGTAAGAGTTTTAAACGCGATGCGCACCCGCTGCGGGTAAGTGTTTAGTTTGCGAAGAAGTTTTCTTTTACGCTAAAAGATTACTATAATAAAATTAATATAATAATAAAAGCGTTAAGAAAAGCTAGCTTATATATCTTACTAAAGAAATATAGCTTTAAGATATAAAAGGTAAAATTTTTAAGGTATATAATTACTTTTTTTATATAAAGATAAACCTTTTAAAGATTTTAACAATTAAAACTTAGCTAATTCTTATAATTATAAAGGAAATCTAAAGCTTTATAAGATTAATAAATTATTATAAAAAGTTTATATTAGACTTTTTTAAGATAATTATACGGATTCTATTAATATTAGAAAAGCTAAAACGGACTATTTTAAGTAAAACTTAAAAGTAAACGAAGCTTTAAAAAAGATTAAAAGATTACTTATTTAAGAACTTATATTAAATACTTATAATATAAAGAAGCCGTTAAAGTAAAAAAAAGATACTTTTAATTCTATATTAAGCGCGTAGTTAAGCTAGCTAGATAAAAAGAATGTTCTTAAGCTTATAGTATTTTACTTAAAAAAGCTAGTAAGTATAGAGATTTATTACTTTATTTATAATAAAGAACTTATAGCTATTATTAATACTTTAAAAGAATTTAAATACTATATCTTAAGGAATAAATATAAACTTAAGGTTTATATAGATTATAAGAATATTAAGTTTTTTATTATAACTTAGTAGTTAAATGCTAAATTAATAAGATAAGCTCAATCCTTTTCGGAATTTAATTATAAGATTATTTATAAAAAAGGTTTTAAGAATACTTAAGCTAATATAATTAGCTAACGACCGGACTTAAATAATAAAAAAGAGCCTTATAAGAAGACCTTATTATTTTTAAATAATAATAGTAATTTTAAGTTAAAGACGTTATATATACTATTTAACTTATAAGGAGATCTTTTTACTTAAAAACTACCTGAGAATTCTTATAAGAACCTAAATAAGAAAAGATATAAGAATCTTAAGTAAGAGGGAAAAATAGTGTTTTATAAAAATCAGCTATTCCTTACCTTAAAGACTAAGAAAATAGTAATAACGGATTTTATTTATACCTTTTATATAGATATTTAAGTATTATAAAAACGTATAATAAGATTAAAAACTATTATAATACTTATAACCTTTATAAGAAAATCTAAGGAGTTATTTAGTTATATAATATATATAATAAGAGTAAAGCTATATAATATAAGCATTATAGTAACTTAATTTCTTTTAAAGTTTCTTTAAAACCTTAAGACTTTATAGCTTTAAACTTTATTATAAAACTACTAAGGTTTATAGATTTTATAAATAGTATAAAATACGATTTTATTTTACTTATAGTTAATTATCTTACGAAGTATAGCTATTTTATTTTAATATATAAAGCTATAAACGTAGAAACGTTATCTTATACTTTTATAAAATATATTATAGCAAATCGAAGACTTTAAAGTTTAATTATTTCGGATAAAGATTAAAAATTTACTTCGAATTTCTTATTACGTTTAATATAAGCCTTAAGTATTAAGTATAAATTATTTATTGCTTTTTACCTTATAATAAATAGAATAATAAAACGATTAAATTAATCGATTAAGCAATACTTTAAAAGCTATATAAATTATTAAGAGTATAATTTCCTTTTTAAATTGCTTATAGTATAGTTAGTATATAATACGTTTTATTTTAAGCCTATTAAAAATACTTTAGTATTTGCAAATTCTAGCTTTATACTAAAAGCCTATAAGTCTTTTTTACTTAAATAAGCTATAGCTAAAAAAGCTATATTAAACTCGAAGTATTTAATTAGCTTATATAGACTTATAAAATTAAAATCAAAATATATTACTAAGAAGATATTATATTATTACGATAAGAAGTAGTCTTTAAAATCTTCTTTATCTAAAGGCGATGAAGTATATCTTTTAATAAGGAATCTTAAGACTAATAAACTTAATAAGTCTTTAGATTATAAAAAGATAAGACCTTTTTAATTTATAAAAGAAAATAGTAAAAGTTAACTATAAAGGAGTAAAATCCTTATACTAGCTTATCTCGATAGTAAATATATTTCTTGCTAAATCCTATAATATGCCTTAGCTAATATTTTATACAAGCAATATTTTACTAGAGTTTAATAGATTCTAATACGCTAATAGAAGACGAATATAAACTAAGTACTAGTAAAGAATAAGCGGAAAAGTCTACTTTACAGCCCGGAGAGAAATAATAATAATCCGGCGGACCGGAATAACTATAATACGCCGGAACGGCATAATAATAATCCGGCTAATACCTCTCTACGCCTATAAAAGACTCTCTTTTCCTCTCTTCTTCTTAGCTAGAACTTAGACCTTTAAGCAATTCGAATTCGCTCTTCTCGCTACCTTTTTCCCTTTTATGCCTTAGTGCCTTCCTCCCGCTTTATACTCTAAGTTTAACTATAAGTTAAAACTTTAAATTAGTTTATTTATCTACCTTAATTTTTATATATCTTTATTAAAGCTAACTTTTTAAGAAGCTAAGGTAGTAAGAGAGCTAGACTTAAAAAAAAGTCGAAAAAAGAAAAATATATAGCAAAAGCTTTACTTACTAAGAATATAGAAAATTAAAAATACCTTTATTTAGTAAAGTAAAAAGATTATCTTAGTTCGGATACTAATTAAGAACCTATAAAGGACTTAAAAAATACTTTAAGAAAGGTTAAGGATTTTAATTAATAAAACCTTTAAGTAAAGGCATTAGCTTCTTTAAGCTAGGATTTCTTTACTATCTATTAAGGTGAAAATCTGCTATATACGTTAATTATCCTACTAAATAAAAGCTAGCGCGTAATGTTTTTACATAGTTAAACGGTTAAATATTTAATAGTTATAAGCCTGCTACGCCTTACGGCGTAAAGATAAGGGGATAAGGCGCGGACTAATTATCGCTAGTTTAGGCCGGTACTATAAACTAATTACTGCTAGTTAAGGCTAGTACTATAAACTAATTACTACTAGTTAAGCTAGTATAACGGACTAATTACTATATATAAACGTATATAAGGGTTTAAAAATAGTAGAAAGCTTATCTTTTTTTTAAAGTATAGCTAGCTACTTTATACTTAATTTTCTAAGCTACTTTTAAAGATCTTTAACTATACTATCTTACTATTTATAATTAATATATCGATAAACTATAGATATCCTTATAGAATTACTTAATAAACTAAGTATAAGCCCGGTTAAAAACACTATAAACTATAATTAAGGAATTCCTTTAAATATCCTTAAATATCCCTTAAAAATCGTGGTAAAGTCTATCTTATATCTTTAAAAGTCCTTTTATAGTTAGAAGTAGTCTAAATTATAATTAAGATATCCCGTGGAAATCCTTAAATATCCCTTAAATATATAGGTAAAATCCGCTTAATAGTTTTTATAATGTTTTTTTATAATAAGAAATATCTAAAATTCTAATTAAATAAGCTCTTAAGCTTTTATCATTATATCTTAAAAACCGTAGCGGGGTTTAATTAGTAATATCCGTTATATCTCCTTAAGCGAGCCTTTATAGTATATACTTTAAGTATTTTTATCGCGGGGTTTTATAAAGCGCCTTAAAAGTAAAGTAAGGAGTTAAAGAATAGCTATTTAGATTTTATAATAACTCCTTTAAGTAAAAGAGAAAGCTAATATCCTTATCGGTTTAAAGTTAAAATAAAGTAAAGGGGGCGCTAAGTAATAGCTTTATAATAGCGTCTATATACTATAATAATAATGTACTATCCTTATCTTTTTATAGGGTTTTTGGCCTATTTAACTAATCGTAATTAAGTAGCTTAAGATAATAAGTAAGCGGCTTTATTATAAATCCTTATTACTTATTTTATTCTATATCTTTATTTTATTAAAGGGATTAGTATATTTAGTTAAAACTAATAATAAGGCTTTTAACCCTCTTTTAAGTATACGTTTAAGCACTTATTAAGTAATAAGGAGTCTTTATATTTAAGAATATTTATCTTTTCTAGCGGGATACGTTATAACAAACTAGCTTTAATTAAGCCTTAGTTTCTATTATTATTATACTTACTTTTTACGCTATTTTTAATCCTCTGCTAAGTTTCTTATACTACTTACTAGCCTTATACGCCGCTTATAAGCAAGATATTATATCCTACTTACTACCGCTATTATAGCTATCCCCTGCCTTTTATTACTAAGCTTTCTAACTTATTATCCTTTTTATATAGCGCTATTATTTACGCCTTCCCGCTAACTAACGCGCGTTTAGCTATTAAGAAATTATTAAAGTAAGGATAAGCTATCTTATTAATATTAATTAATATAGTTAGTATAAAGTTATTAAATATTTATATTCCCGCTTAAAAGCGAGTAATAAGGGCTTTAATAGCTTTAATACCTAGCTCCTTACTTTTAAGGTTTTAAACGTATTTAATAGTCTTAAAGAACCTTTTTATAAAGGGGGCCTTAAGGCAAGAATATTAAGCGCGTAGTTAGTACGGCTAATAAAGCGGATATTTAAGTTTAGGAATTTTATTACTTAAGTTAAAGTTTAGTCGCGCTTAGACTTTTCGTAGGCTATAAGTAAAACTTAAAATAGTTTATAGCTAAACGGAAACTCCTTATTATTATAATCTTATCGCTAAAGTATAGGCTTATAAAGCTAGGCTTATTAAGGATTATATTAGTTACTATTATTAGCTTTTTAAAAATTAAGCGGCAGAATATATTATAAGGCTAGTTATTGCTATCTCTTTTAATTAAGAAGGGACGGCGGATAAACTATAATAAGGCGCTTATATACTTTTATAAAACCGGGCTAAGCATAATAATAAAGGGAAAAAGCGTTCCTTAAGTAAGACTAAATAAGTCCTTAAAGCTTATAGTAGCTATAAGCTAAGAGGGGGATTTTATAGCGCGGGCTAAACCGCGTATAAAGCAAGATAGGGTTTTAGCTATAATAGCATATAATATTACGATAAACCTAGCTATAAACTAGTTAAGCTAAGCCTTAAATATATAATTAAGGACAATATAAATATCGTTTTAATCGTTTAGGTAAAGCAGGTTTTTATTAGCTATAATAGCTACTATAAATCTTAGGATTATAGTAAGGTTAGTTAACTTAAAAGCATAAAGTATTAACAAGTTATTCCGCTTATAAAGATTTCCGGCTATACTTTAAAGAATATATAAGGAGTAAGGGCTTTTAAATAATAGGAACTAAGCGGGAGGTATAGCTAAGTAACTGCGAAACCGGCTATTTAAACTACGCTTTAATATAAAGCTAAGGGGCGAGTTATTTAAGTTTAGTATTTAAAGAGGGTAATATAAGCTATCCCTTATAATACTTTAATTTAAGTTAAATTTATTAGCTTAAGCGCGGCTATAAAAAGCGGCGTAGGTTTATATAAAGGCTTAAACTTAAAGGCTTTAACTTTTACTAAAGGACGTAAAGCTATAAAGGATAGCCGCTTTACTTTTATTAAGCTTAAGCGCTTACTTATATCCTTTATATTAAAAGCATATAGTCTTATAAAAAAGTAGGCTAAAAAGGTAGTAATAAAATAGCTAGTCTTAGTTATAAGAGATATTAAATAATAAAAGGACTTAAAACGGGAGTATAAGGATTATAAGCTTAAAGTAAAGAAGGTTATATATAAAAGAGTAAGTAAGGTATAGCGGGCTAAAGCTAGTAGTATAAGAAAATATAGTTATAAAAAGAAAAAAGGAAAAGAAAAAAAGTAAAGAAAGGAGAGAATTTAAAGAGGTATAACATAAAGCTAAAAAGGCCTTATTACTTAAAGTAAACGGCAGTATATTATTATTAAAATAACTAATTACCTTAAGCACGGTAGGTTATAGTTTCTTATAACTTATAGTAGCTTTTAAGTCTTATACTTAAGCTTAACCGCTTAAATCTCTTAGTTAAAGAGTTTTATATTAAGTTATAAACGCCGCGTATTATACTCTTATTTAAACTACTTAAGTAGCTAACTCTTTTTATGCTTTTTTAACGGTTTTTATTATTTTCGGTAAAAAGACAGCTTTTTCGTTTACTTATAAGTTATAGATACTTAGCTAGCCTTTTTAAGCTATAAGAAACTCTTTTTTTTAGTTTTCCGCCGCCTTTTTTCATTATATGGCTTTATAAAGTTTATTTTACTTTTTACTTGTTTAAGTAAGGTATTCTTTCGTCTTAAACTAAGTATATAGCTAGCTTATTAGCTAAGTATAGTTTTGCTATTAAAAGAATTAAATAGATATTAAAGGACCTTTTTATATCTAACCGGTATATAAGCTATCTTACTTTAATAATAACTTTAAACGGCCTAGTGTATCTTTTTTAAAGTTTTATTAGTTTACTATCCGTAATATAATAACTTTTATTAAGCTATAGCTAGACTTAATCGCTAAGCTTAAATTTTAGCGGGCGGTATTTCTTATTATATCTATCTTTTATAGTAGCTTAAGTATAAGCAATAGCTAACTTAGCTTTTTTTATAAGACCTTTTAGTTTTGTAAGTATAAGTAGTTATTAAGGAACTAAAAGCCGTTGTTTATTCTTATCCTTATAATAAGCTTACTAAAAGCTATATAAATTACTAAAAAGAAAGAATTATTAAAGTTAAACTAAAAAGCGATTAGTATTTTAGTTTAGCATAAATTTAGGAATTTAGCAGTTAAAAATCGTAGCGTGATTTATATAGTTTAGTTTTGCTTTTTTAATAAGCTATTAGTTTAAAGGTATTACGCGGTAAGTATAAAAAGCTTCGATTTAAAAGCTTACTATTAAGTCCGCTAAAATACTAAAGTAAACTTTATATTTTAGTTAAAGATTATTCTTTTCGGAATTATTTAATAAGCGCGAAATAGCTTAATATATAACGGTTATACTTAGTTTTTTGCTATAAACTAGTTATTACTTAAAATAAAGAGATATATCTTTTAGAATTTATTAGTTATAGTTAGTAAGGTATTAAAAAAGTTCTTTATAAGATCTTTTTATAAAATTTATTCGGCATTAACTACTAAGAGCTTTAAATTAAAGTTTATCGCTATTATATTATATAAAACTAGTAGGCTTTAAATTAAAATAAGCTATTTTAACGTCTTACTTTAATTAGTTTAATTATAGTAATAAGCATCGTAGCTATTTATAACCTCGTTTATATACTTACTAAGCTATAAGATTAAGAAGCTTTTAAATAGATCTTACTATATATAGGTATAGCTAGTTTAAAAATATTTAGTATAAGCGTCTTAAACGATCTTCTTAGTATAAGTTTTAAGGATATATAGTCTTTAGCGTTTATTACTCTCTATAAAGTATAGCAACTCTTAAAATTAAAGAAATAAGAATTTAAGGATACTATCCTTATTGCTAAGATATATAATAATATTTACTTACGATATATTCTTAAAATATCTATTAATTATTTTTTAACGGAGCGGTAATTTAATTAATACTTCTATATAAAGAAATATATAGTTTTTTATTTTATCTTCTTAAATACGTTTTAATTCCCTTTTTTAGTTTAGGGATATTAGCTTATTATCCTATTATAGTAAATATAAAAGAGCGTTTAATATAATATTTTTAACGCTTAAAATATAGTATACTTTAAGTAGAAATTAGCTTAAGTATTTAAAAGCGAGGATTAGCTTATTATTAGATTTTATATTAATAAAAAATAAGGATTTTTAGTTTATAATTTTATAAATGCTTATATAATTAATAAAGATAACTACTTATAACGGTTTTGCAGATAGTACTATAATAAATAACTTATAGATTGCTTATACTAAACTAGCTACTTTAAGCTTTATAGGTTAGTATTAAAGCTCTCCGCTTTAAACGGCGCGGCTTAAGTAAAAAATAAGCTAAACCTTAGTTTAGGCTAGTAGCGTCTTTTTATCTTATTTTATACCTTCCTTTAAGTAAAGAGATATAGCCGCTACTTTATATTCTTAAGACGTATTAATTTAAATAAATAGTTATTAAGCGGGGTCGAAGTAGTAAATCGTTTATAGCTTAGTAAGAATTTTAGTTAGATTCGTAAAGGCCTTTTCTTCTTTTAAAGTAAGCTAAAAAGCGGCTTTTGCAGTATATCGTGCCTATTTTTAGCCCCTTAAGAGGACTCCTTCTTCTTATCTTACTTAAAGTAGCTCTATTTTTTATTATTATAAGACGTTAACTCCCTTAGCGAAATACGGGACTATATAGTATAGCTACTTAACAAGGCCTATTTATTTCTTAAGCTATTAAAGGTTCTTTAAGAACGTAATATCCCTTAAGGCTTATATATGTTTATTTATATTTATTAAGCTAATAGTATTTACTTAACATTTTAAGAGCTATATAGATAAGTACGCTAAAAGGACTTTAGCTTAAATAAGGTAATATTATAGTTATAAAAAGCATAAAATACTACCTTTAAGTATTAAAAGTGTTCTTTAGCTTTATTAAAGTAAATTATAATATTATTAACATAGGCCGCTACGTATTCTTAGTATTTATAAAGAACGTTATTAATAAACTTTTAAATATATATTAAGGAGTTCTTAAAGCCTATAAGTATAATTAGTAATCTTTTCAGCTTATAAAAGCTTATAACTATAAACCTTTTTAGTAGTCTTAATAAACTAAGAACTAGTAAAAAAGCGATTATACGTTTACTATATTAATAAACTTTATTTCTTTAAGGCGTTTAATTATATTGCTTTAAAGCGGTATTAAGTAAGCGTTTAAGGTAATAATAGCGTTAATCTCTTATAAGTTTATAACTACCTATCCCTTTTACCTTTTATTTACTATCTTTTATACTATAAATATTAGCGCTATAAATAAAGTTAGCTTATAAAACTATTTTAATCGTCCTTATTTAGTTAGCTAGCCGAATATCGTATTTATTTATTTCTTATTCTTATCGCTTTATAAATATAATCTTAATACGACTTATTAGTATTACTATTTTTTTATTAAAAAATAGGTATATATTTAAATTCGTTTATATATATTACTCCTTTATCTTTTTAAAGGTAGGAAAACGATTAAAGGATATATTAAACCTTTAATACGTATTATAAGTCCTTAGCGTAGATTTAAACGACCTTATTAGTAGTAAGTTTAGGTAGGTCTTAAATTCGGCCGATTTTAAGCTTATAGTTTCTTATAAAACCTTTTTATAAGCAGTCCTTAGCGGGGTTTATTCTCTTTAAGTTTTTTATTAAGACTTTTATAAAAGGAGTTATAATATTAACCTCGTTATATAGCCG
This sequence comes from Ophiocordyceps robertsii, assembly GCA_027405785.1. Lineage (NCBI taxonomy): Eukaryota > Fungi > Ascomycota > Sordariomycetes > Hypocreales > Ophiocordycipitaceae > Ophiocordyceps > Ophiocordyceps robertsii. The sequence goes on along the minus strand of JAPEBW010000081.1, from coordinate 38,111 downwards.
GAACTGCTTATTAACGTCTAAAAATATCCTTAATATTTAGCTTTAGCGGAGTATTAATAGTTCTTTAAAATAGTTTATCGCTATAAAGCTTTTATAATCCTATATTATTATTTTAGCAAGCTTAAGGTTATTAAAGAAGAATATTATATTACGCCTTAATAGCGGCGCTTAAACTTATATAAGTAAGGCGTAGCTAAAACTAGCTAGAATTATAATAGTAATTAAGTAAATTACCTATTTACGTATTACTAGTTTTAGCTAAACTATCTTAACTTTAACTTTAATCCTTTTATAGACTTAAATTTATAAGACCGATATAAAGTTTATAAGGTCCCCTTAATAAGGAACTAAAAGATCTTAGCTAAGCAATATATTAGCCGCTTAGCGTTTTACTATTAAAGCGCTAATCTTTACCTTTACGATTATAAGGCTACTATTTAGCCTTTTTAGTATATATATAGTAAATTCTACTTAATTAATAGGAGCCGTTTTTCTTACTCTTTAAATAAGAATTTATTAAAAGAAGTTTATAGCTACGTCTTAAAAGGTCTTTACTAAATTAGCTTAAATAAAGCTTTAGTTTACCTTAATATCTAAATAGGCTTTAATGCTTATCTTAAGCCCTTCTTTTTTATAAACTAATAAGCGTATATAGGTAAATCGTAATAGCTTATTAAGGCTTAATAGTTAAATATTAAGAGAAGCCTTAACTATTTAAACGCTTTAAAGCTTTTAGAAAACTACTTATTATACTAAGCTGCGTTTTTATATAGTAACGTCTTAATTAAGGTTAAAGGAGTATTTATTTTTACTATATTAATAAAGCTTATTTTTTAAGGGGAATACTTTACTATAAAATCTATATACCTTATTAGCCTTTTAAACTAAGTTTGCTATAATATATATTATAGTTTCCTTTAAGCTTTTATCGGTATCCGTTTAAGCTCTTTTTATATTATACTCTTTATCCCTTTAATATTTATTAGTCTTTATTATAGTTCTTTCTTTTATTATAAAGTATACTTAGTTTAGCTTTAGCCTTAATAAGTATATAGTCTTAAAAGTTCTTTTTTTTAAGCTAAAAATCCTTAGCTTATATCCGTAGCTATTTAAACGGGTTTCTCCCTTACTTAGTAAGCGCTATAAGGCTTATAATATATCCGCCTTTACTAAGCGGTTTAAAAACGTAACTTAAAGTCTTAATAAGCCTTTAATAAATAGCTAAGGCGTCCTAAACTATTCCTTAAGTATATATAAGGTGTAGCTAGTAAGTCCTCGTCTTTTTATAAGTTAAACCTATTTTTTACGTGCTAATAAGTGCTTTTAAGATCCTTAAGTATATTTTACTTATAGTTAAGGAAGAATTTCTTTATATTTATTAATCTATTTATTAATATCCTTATTTCTTACTAAACATTATAAAGATTCTTATAAATAAACGTTTAGCTTTTAGTAAATTATTATAATTAAGTAGTTTAGCTAATAAAGCGCGGCCTTAGCTTTATATTATAAGCGTAATCTTTAAGACTTAAAGTCGGACGTTATTATTATATCTTAAATATTAAAGTGCTCTTTATTAAGTGCTTATATCGTTATATTTAAGCGGATTTTAAACCGTTTTATAAAGCGGAGATCTATTAGCTTAGTTTAATAGTAAGCTCGCTAAGCCTTTCTTATTATAGTTTTAAAAGGTCTTTAAAATACTATTCCGCTATATTTCTTAAAAGGAAAAAGGGTAATTAAATAGCTAATTTATCTATATAGGCCTTACCTTTATTAGCGTTTTAGCGGATAACGTTAACAAATTAATCTATTCTTTAAAATATACTAGCTTTATTATCTACTTAAACTTTATTAAGGGATACTTTTAGCAGTCTTTATAAGTTCAATCTCTTTATCCTTTTAGCTTATAGTTAAGGTTTTTCTTAAGGCTTAATAAGCGCGTTTTTTTCTTAGTTTTAAAAAAAGACTAAGGAATTATTTATTTAATATCACTACTATTTTTACTAAAATGCTTAAAGCTATACTTAGTCTTAATATCTAAGCGCTAAATATAAATAAGTTTAGCTTATTAAGGGTAATGCTTACCGCGTCTTTATTGCTTATTATTAAGGTCTTAGTCTTAATATTTTCGCTAAGCACTTAATTTTTTATATTATATATATCTTAAAATTTAATACGCTATAAGGCTTTAATTAAAAAAGGTTTGTTTTTATTAATTAAGAGTCTAGAAAATGCTTTAATTAGCGCGGCTATAATAAATAAAGCTAAACGGTAATACTAAACTAAGAAACTATTAAGTATCCTTTAAGGCGGATTTTCCGGTTATAGCCTATAAACTAAACTTTATTAGTAATATATAGTAAAAATATCTACTAAGCTTATTTTCTTTAGGGCAGAGTAGCTTTATTATAAGCTTAATTTAAAGGGTATTTAGTAAGTAAAGAGCTAAAAGGTTTTAAAGTTAGCTTATCTTTACTTCTTTTATTTAAAGGATAATATATCCGTTTATATAATACTAAATTTAGTTTACTTAGTTGTATAGGTTTTATTATTTTATAGTCTATCTTTTATTAGTATTTTAAAAGCAGATTGCCTCTTTAAAAGTATTAGTCTTAGCTTAACTAAGCGGGACTTATTTTATATTCTATTAAGCTTTATAAGTTATTATAGTATAATACCTTAAAAAAGGTAAAGGATATTATTAAACTAATATACTTAATTAGCCGCGCCCTTTTTTACTTTTATACCTTACTTATCTTAAAGTTTTATTATAAGCGTATTAAAAAAAGGTACTTATTATTAAAGTTAGACTTAAAAGCTAATAAGAGCTTGTTACTAAAAGAAATATCGTTTAGTATTTAACTTCTTATAAAATAAGTACTTAATTATATAATATAGTCGCTCTTAGCTTAGTAGATATTTAAGGGATTTCCGTTTAAATAAGTAGGAATTACTATTATTTACTACGCTTTATATTATAAGGATAAAGGGATAAGGCGCAAACTAACTACTATTAGTTAAGGCTAGTACTATAAACTAATTACTGCTAATTAAGGCTTATACTATAAACTAATAACTATTAATCGGGCTAGTATAATAAACTAATTACTATATATTAATATATATAAGGGTTTAGAAATAGTAAAAAGCTTATCTTTTTTCAAAAGTATAGCTAGCTACTTTATACTTATTTTTTAAGCTAATTTTAAGGATCTTTAACTATATTATCTTACTATTAATTATTGGTATATAGATAAACCGTACATATTCTTATAAAATTACTTAATAAACTAAGTTTAAGCTTAATTAAAAATACTATAGATTATAGTTATAGAAATCCCTTAAATATTCTTAAATTTCCTTAATACTACGCCTTATAGTATAAGGATAAAAGGACAAGGCGCGGACTAATTACTGCCGGTTAAGGCTAGTACTACGGACTAATTACCGCTAGTTCGGCCGGTATAATAAACTAATTACTATACGTAAACATATATAAGGGTTTAAAAATAGTAAAAAGCTTATTTATTCTTTAAAGTATAGCTAGCTACTTTATACTTAGTTCTTTAAGCTATGTTTAAGGATCTTTAACTATACTATTCTTTTATTTATTCTTTAGTACGTAAATAAACTATAAATATCATTATAAAATTACTTAATAAACTAAGTATAAGCTTAGTTAAAAATACTATAAACTATAATTAAGGAAATCCCTTAAATATCCTTATATATCCCTTAAAAATCGCAATAAAGTTTATCCTATATCTTTTAAGGTCCTTTTAAAGTTAAAAATAAGTTAAACTATAATTAAGATATCCGGCGGAAATCCTTAAATATCCCTTAAAGATACCGGCGGAATCCGCTTAATAGTTTTTATAATGTCTTTTATAGTTTAAAACGTTATAAACTATAGTAAGGTAAGCTCTTAAGCCTTTATAGTTATATCTTAAAAACCTTAGCGGGGTCCGACTAATAATATTTATTATATCTCCTTAAGCGAGCCTTTATAGTATATGCTTTAAGCGTTCTTATCGTAAGGTTTTATAAGGCTCCTTAAGAGCGGAGTAAGGAGTTTAAGCATAGCCGTTTAAATTCTATAATAACTCCCCTAAGTAAAAAAGAAAAGCTAATATCCTAATTAATTTAAAGTAGAAATAAAGTAAAAGGGGCGCTAAGTAATAGCTTTATAGTAACGTCTTTATGCTATATTAATAGTGCGCCGTCCTTATTCTTTTAATAGTTTTTTCGGCTTATTTAGCCGATAGTAGCTAAGTAGCTTAAGATAGTAAATAAGCGGCTTTTATTATAAATCCTTACCTTTTATTTAGTTATACGTTTTTATCTTTATTAAAGCGATTAGCGCGTTTAGTTAAAACTTATAGTAAAGTTTTCCGACTCTCCTTTAAAGCGTATATTTAAGTACTTGTTAAGTAGTAAAAAGTCTCCGCGCTAAGGAATATTTATATTTCTTAGCGGGATATATTATAAGAAACTAGCTTTATTTAAGCCTTATCTTATATTATTATCCTACTTACCCTTTATACCGTTTTTTAATCCTCCGCTAAGTTTCTTATACTACTTATTAGCCTTATAAGTTACTTATAAGCGAGATATTTTATCTTACTTATTGCTATTATTATAGTTATCCCTTGCTTTTTATCGCTAAGCTTTCCGACTTATTATCCTTTTTATATAACGCTACTACCTACGCCTTTCCGCTAACTAACGCGTATTTAGCTACTAAGAAAGTATTAAGGTAAAGGTAAGCTATCTCGCTAATATTAATAAGTATAATTAGTACCTAGGTATCGAATATCTATATTCCCGCTTAAAAGTAAGTAACGAGGTCCTTAATAGCCTTAATACTTAACTCCTCGCTCTTAAGGTTTTAAATAGACTTAATAGTCTTTAAGAACCTCTTTATAAAAAGGGCCTTAAAGGCGAGAATATAAAGCGCGTTGTTATAGAACCCTTAGTGTTTTTTATATACTAAGTAGTAAGGCGTAATTTATCTAATTTAAATTTACTAGCCGGAAAGGGAGAAGAAGACTTAGTGCTTACTACTAGACCGAATAAGGTAAGGGTATCTTATTATGCGGATTTCTCGTGTTAAAACTAGTTAAAGAAGAAGAAAGAAAGAAAGGAAAGGAGTTATAAGAAGGAGGAGGAAGGACCTCCTTTTATACCTTTTTAAGGCCACTAAAAGGCTTTCCTTTTACATGCTTTTATATGCTTTTTACATACTAATCTATAACTTATACCTCGTATAACTTATAAGGTTATTAAACTACTTCTTAAGCTAATAAAAATAGCTTACGCTATCTTTATTACTAGTTATAAGTAATATGCGCTTTATTACTTACGACTAGCCTATAAAACTTAATATCCTTATCTTAAAACCTTTTATAAGATTCTATCCTCTTTTAAAAGGAGGCCTTTTATTATAGCTCTATATAAGGTATTAGTTAATTATATAAGGCATTAGTCGATTTATTTAATATAAATCCTATTACTAGCCGAAGCTAGCTTAAGCTAAATATAGGCGTATTTAACCTATACTACTTATCGCAGATACTAGCCGTCTTTAATCGTTAAGCTATATCGTCTCTCCTTATAACTACTAGTATTTACTTTAATAGTTATAACTTATAACTAGCAGTATCTACTTTACTAGTCACTCCTTTATATTTAGTAGTATCTACTTTATTAAATATTAGTACTTTTAGTACTTAGGATTATTAACGGAATAAGGTTTCCGTTATATATTCCCCTTTTTAAGGTCTTTTTAAACTTAAAAAGATAAACGTCCTTTTCTTATAAGTTTCTCTCAACCTTTAAGAAACTATCTATAATATTTAAAGAAATCCCACTTTAAAGAAAGTAACCTTAGGAATTCTTTAAAGAAAATCCTAATCTTTTTACCTTTATAGATCTTTTCTAAAGAAAAATCTTATTTAGATTTCCTTTTACTTTTACTATCTAAGATAGTAAAGAAATCCTAGCTTTAAGAAGCTAACACTTCCTCTTAAGGGTTTTATTAATAAAAATCCTTAACTTTTCTTAAAGCATTTCTTAAGTGCTTTATAGGTTCTTAAGTATTATCCGAACTAAGATAGTCCTTTTACTTTACTAAATAAAAGTATTCTTAATTTTCTATTTTCTTAGCGAGTATAGTCTTTACTATATATTCGCTTTTTTCGACTCTTTCTAAGTTTAGCTCTCTTACTACCTTAGCTTTTTATAGAGTTAGCTTTAGTAAAGATATATAAAAAATAGGGTATATAAGTAGACTAGTTAGAAGTTTTAACTTATAATTAACCTTTCCTATTTTCTCTATAACTTTAAAAGGTCTTATTTTCTTATAATCTAAAGACTTATTAAGTCTATTAGTCTTAAGATTCTTCGTTAGAAGATATACTTTATCGCCTTTAAATAAAGAAGGTTCTAAAGACTATCTCTTATTATAATAATACGACATCTTCTTAGCAATATATTTTAATTCTAATTTTATAAATCCGTATAAGCTTATTAACAGCTCGGAGTTTAGTATAGCTTTTTCTGCTATAACTTCTTTAAGTAAAGAAGACTTATAGGCTTTAAGTATAAAGCTATAATTCGCGAATACCGGAGTATTCTTAATAGGCTTAGAATAAGAATTATTATACGCTAACTATGCTATAGGTAATTTAGAAAGCTAATTATCCTACTAATAATTTACGTAGCTTTTAAGATATTACTTAAGCGTTTAATTTAATCGTTTTATTATTCCGTCTATAATAAGGTAAAAAGCAGTAGATAATTTATGCTTTATACTTAAGGCTCGCGTTAAGCCTTGCTAGAAATTCGAAATAAATTTCCGATCCTTATTAGAAATAATAAAACTCGGAAGTCCTTAATTAGCTATAATATATCTTATAAAGGTATACGATAACCTTTCTACGTCTATAGCTTTATATATTAAAATAAAATAGCCGTACTTCGTAAGACGATTAACTATAACTAAAATAGAATTATATTTTTTACTAGTCGTAGGATCTATAAACTTTAGTAATTTAGTAATAAAGTCTAAAGCTATAAAGTCTTAAGGTCTTAAAGGAACTTCTAGAGGAATTAAGTTACTATAAAGCTTATATCGTATAGCTTTGCTTTTATTGCATACTTCGCATAACTTAATAACTCCTTAGATTTTCTTATAAAGGTTATAAGTATTATAATAGTTTTTAATTTTACTATAGGTTTTCGTAATACCTTAATATCTATATAATAGGTGCGAATAAAAATTCATTATAACTGTTTTCTTAGTTTTTAGGGTAAGGAATAGCTTATTCTTATATAACGCTATTTTTCCCTCTTACTTAAGATTCTTATATCTTTTCTTATCTAGGTTCTTATAAGAATTCTTAAGTAATTTTAAAGTAGTAAGATCTCCTTATATATTAAATAGTATATATAACGTCTTTAACTTAAATTTACTATTATTATTTAGAAATAATAAGGTCTCTTTATAAGGTTCTTTTTTATTATTAAGGTCTAGTCGCTAGCTAATTATATTAGCTTAGTTATTCTTAAAACCTTTTTTATAAATAATCTTATAATAAAATTCTAAAAGGAATTTAGCCTATCTTATTTACTTAGTATTTAACTGCTATATCGTGGCAAAATAACTAATATTCCTATAATCTATATAAAACTTAAGTTTATATTTATTTCTTAAAATATAATGCCGAAATTCTTTAAAAGCGTATATAATAGCTAAGAATTCTTTATTGTAAATAGAATAATAAATTTCTACACCTACTAGCTTCTTCGAATAGAAAGCTATTAGTTTAAGAATATTGTTTTTATCGCGTAAGCTTAGCTATGCGCTTAATGCAAAATTAGAAGCATCTGTTTTTAATTTTAACGGCTTCTTTATATTATAGGTATTTAATATAGGTTCTTTAATAAGTAATCCTTTAATTTTTCTAAAAGCTTCGTCTGCTTCTAAGTTCTTCTTAAAAGGGTCCGTTTTAGCTTTTTTTAATACCGATAAAATCGGTATAATTATCTTAAAAAAGTCCGATATAAACTTCTTATAATAATTTATATATCTTATAAAGCTTTAGATTTCCTTAATTTTCGTAGGAATTAGCTAATCTTTAATTATAGAAATCTTCTATAGGTCTATCCTTATATAAAAAGGAGTAATTATATGCCTTAAAAGTTCTACTTTTTATATATAAAAGCTACATTTCTTTAGTAAGATATATAAGCTAGCTTTTCTTAATGCTTTTAGCACTATATTAACTTCTTTATAGTGTTGCTCTAGCGTGTCTAAGTAAATAATAATATTATCTAAATAAGCCGTATAGAAACGGTTTAAATAGGGATTTAATATACTATTAATTCTCTTTTAAAAGGTTACCGGTATATTAGTTAATCCTAAAGACATAACTAAAAATTTATAAAGTCCGTATCGCGTTCCGAAGGCTATTTTAAATTTATCTCCTTCTTTAATACGTATTTAGCTATAAGCAGATTTAAGGTTAACCTTAGTATACTACTGCTTATTAGCTAATCTATCTCTTATTTCGCTTATAAGAGGTAACGGAGTCCGGTCCTTTATTATATTGTTATTGATTTCTTTAAAATCGATATAAAGTCGAGCTTTTTCTTTATCTTCGCTATTCTTCGGAGCAAATAATATAAGAGCTCTATATTTTAATTTAGACTCTTTAATATAACCTTTTTATAAGTTTTCGTCGATATATTCTTTAAGTAACTTTAAATACTTCTTATCTAAGTTATATAACTTACGGAATCTAGGCTTAGAGCCTTCTTTAAACTTAATTTCGTAATCCTAACTACTATATAGTAGTAGTTTATCTTTAAGTAGCGGCGTAAATATATCGAAATATCTTTTTAGTATATTTTTAAGTATTTTTAGATAACGATCCTTAAGGTGTTCTAAATTAATAGTACTTTTTAAACGTCTTCTATACTATATTCGCTCTTTAAGGTGCTTTAAATTAATAGTACCTTCTAAATACTACGAGCTAATCTTACGTATCTTATTCTTAATCTTTCTCTTATTCCGTTTCTTTTTAATCTTATCTTTCTACTTAAGGTATTGCTGCTTAATATCCTTTAAGGTATTCAATAGATTTTCTCTTAATAAATTATAAGTAGCTTTATAATTATCTCCGCGGCTTTTAGTTTCTTTATTAAGGTTCGGCACTATTTTCGCTTGCATTATACTAGTTATAGTCGTATTATCTTTAGTCGTACTAGTCGTCTTATTATCTTTTATATCGATATCTATTATTGCGATATTTATATCTATATAGGAAGCTTTATTATCCTTATTATTACTATTACTTATATAGTTATCGTTAGGTATTGCCGTATTGAAATTATTCGAGGGTTTCGTTTTAGGTTTATCCTTTATTAAACTATAAAGAGGAATATCTAAGGTATCGTCTTTAAACCTTAAAAGGCCTTTATCCTAATTTATTATAGGATTATATTTCCGTAAAAAGGGTAGTCTTAATATAATATTATAGCTAATAGGTAAGACATAGAAGGAATCTTTAAAATTATAAATCCCGATTATATACTTAAGAGGATTAGTCTCTAGCATAATCTTGCCGTTATTATACTTAAAGGGTAATCCTTTTGCTAAAAGAAGTATATAAGGCTTATCTTTTCTTCTATAACGTAATTTTAGACGATTTACTATTATAGGGGAAATATAGCTACTTATCGCACCGTAATCTACTAATACATTAAGGCGATGTCCTCTTAATTCTAATAAAAGGGTTATTTTTATACTTCGAGAATTATTATTTAACGTAAGTAAGTTCTATTTACTAGGAAATAGCCTTATTATTCTTAAGCTCGTTAGTCTTTTGCCTTATCTACCGACTTCTTAATAGATCTTAATTCTTCTTATAGAACTAGTTTATTTAAGTAACTAAGCTATTTATAAGCTTTAGAAACTAAATTTCTACTAGCTTTATAGTTCTTAACTGCTTTACTAATAATATTAATACCTTTAATACGATTAATCTCTTTTTATCGTTTTTAGTCGTTAATCTTTTCTTGCTTAGCTTCTAGCTAGTTTTTAAGCATATATTTCGAGAATTTATTTACTTATAGGAGTATCTCTAAATTATAATTCTTATTGCGAAGATTATAATTAGTCTCGAAATACTTACTATATCGTTTAAACGTATCTTTAATAGCTAAGTTAAGGAATTCCGTATCTTCCTTAAGCTTATTAGCTAGCTCGTCGTTCTTTTCCTTAAGATCGTCTTTATCTTTAATTAGATTAGTAATATACGTAGAAAGAGATACGTAATCTTCCTCTAGCTTAATTATTTTATTCGTTAAAGCTAGGTTACCGTCTTAAAGGTTTTCGATAGTCGTTTTATTATACTATTTAAAGAGTGAAAGTTATTTAATTTTAATCCGGTTATTAGTGTTTTCTTATAAAAGCTCCTCTTTATTAGCTTCGATATCCTCTTTAAGGTTTTCTATAAAAACCTTAGTATTAGTAGTAAGTTCCTTAGTAGTTATAATATGTTTATTATAAGTTTTCCTTAGTTTAGGAAACCAGCCGCTTCCTTACTTATCCGAAAAGTATATAAGGCAGTTATCGTCGTAGTATTTAGTCTAGGAAAGCTACTTATATGCCCTATTCTTAATAGTAATTACTATATTAAGATATTCTATAAAAGGAGTATAAGGCCTGTTAGTATCTTCTTTCTTCGAAGAGGGCTCTTCGTCTTATACTTTAAAGTCTTTAGGATTATAGCTATCTTCCGTATTTAAAGGTATAACGTTTATATTAAAATAAGGAGCGTTTTTATTATCTTTATTAATAGTCTATAAAGAAGTTCTATAGTAATAATTATCCTCGGTTTTAAAAGCATTTCTTTACTAGTTATCTAAGCTTTTAGCTTCTATCTTAATTTCGGGTTTTTCTTTATAAAGACCCTTTATAGGCGAACTAGTCTTAAACGGACTAAGGGCTAGCATAATAAGCTTTATATTAACATCGGTATCCTTAGTTAAAGGTAGTAGTAAAGTATATCGCGGATTATAGGCTAAGAGGGCATTATTCTCGCGAATAAGCATATTCTTTCCCTTAAAGGAATTCCTCTTCTTAATATAATCTCTTACGATATAGCCTTCCTTCGTATAGTTAAAGCATTAAATAGCTTTTTTAGTAGGCTTTAGCGGGCTCGCTTCGAGGGTATCTAGGTTTATTGCGTCGTAACTTAGGTCGCGCTTTTGCTTTTTATTTTTTTTCTTAATAACCTCGCTAAGAGTCGAACGTTGTTTTCTTTATTGCCGGCGTTCGTATTACCTATCGTCTATCCGGACTGCTAGACTAATATAGTTTAATAGCGTCTTTAGCCTATTTAAGCGGTAAATTTCGTCTTTAACTTTTTCTTTTAGTCTTTCGTAAAACGTAGCTATAAGGGTATCGTCTTTCTATTTTAGCTTAAAAGTAATCTATCGGAATCGAGCTATATAAGCCGATAAAGACATAACTTACTTAAGGCTTCTTTATTTATATTCTGCTAATCGTTGCTTATCTATAATTCCGAACGTATTTTATAGAGCTTCTTTAAAGTTATTGAAATTCTTAAAAATATTCTTCGTCTCGGAATTCCTATCTTTAGGACTATTATCTATATAGTCCTTAAGAATCGGTTCGAACTATATTGCGGCTAGGCCTCGAAAGCAACTAAATATAAATATAACCTTTACTACTTCTTAATTTATTATAGTAGGATAAAACTGAAAATAAGCTTTAAGAGAGGTAATAAACTCTTATAGCTTAGCTAATTCTTTAGTATAAGGTTCGGGAGCTTTAATCTTTAAAATAAAACCACTATCTATAAAGCTTATTATAAGGGAGTAAAATATACTCTCCCGCAGCCTATAGGCTAAATATAGCATAAATAACACATAATATAAATACGCTGAAATATCTATTAAATCCGCTATATAATTCTGCATACTATACATATTTCTTTATATTATTCTACTTATATATAAGCAAGATATAAGAAGATTAAGAAGAGGTGTATGCGGAGACTATATGCATAATCCGTGCTAAGTCGCTGCGCCACCTCGTATTCCTTGCGGGATTAATCCCTAGGCTTATAAATATAATATTAACCTAACAACAGCTATTAGCCTACTATGCATAACTGCGCTAGATAGGGGGCTCTTTTCTAAATCACTTAAGTTACTTATAGCTTAGGAATCGTCTATATAAGGAAGCCTTAGTCCCCCCTTTACCTTAGATAGATCATTAACCTTATATATATATATCTCACCTATTTTTTCACCTTTTCGCACACTCTTTACATCTTTATAATCCCCTTACTTATAGCTATAAGCCTGCTCTCTTCTATACCTATTTGCTCCTTAATTCTATCCTTAACTACGAGCTTTATAAGCTCGGAAAAGCAAAAAGAATTATATTATAAGTATAACTAGCGATAAAGGCTATACGGCCTTTTTTTCGGATTTTTTGCGACCTCTTTTTACTACCGGATTCTTATAATAAGAAGAAGGTTACTTTCCTTATTAACGACGATTTTACTAACTTAATTTTCTTTTATACCCTTCCGAATTTAATATCGAAGGAGCTTCTTAACTATCTTATTAGCTTTTAAAGCTTTATATAAAGGCAATTTAACCTTATTATTTATAAAATTAATAAAGATAACGATAAAGCCTTATAAAAAGAATACTAGGAATTTATTATAGAATAAAGGATTATAGATAAACCTTCTGCCTTTTCTATACTAGCTTAAAACGGCTTTGCGGAGCGTGCTAAAGGAGTATCTTTCTTAAAGGCCTATATAATACGAATTTCCTTAAACTTACTTATTACCCTTTAATTAGAAATCTAAAAAACGGCTACTTTCCTTTATAAAAAGACGTCCTTAATAACTCCTTAAGGTCCTTAAACTTTCCTTACTTAGAAACTATAAACCTAGCTTATAGAGAATAGTAAGGGAATTCCCCCTCTTTCCCCCGAATTTTTTACTATTTATATATAGCTATAAAGCCTACCCTTTAATAATAACGGCTCTTAAAAATACCGTAAAAAGAGACCTAAAGCTTAAAGACGACGTAAAAGTCGGCTTTTTAATTAGCTACGACTTTACTAATATCTATTCAATTTTTATCCCTTTTTAACAAGAGGTTTACAGGGTATAAAACGTTACTTTTAATAAGTAGTCTTTTTTTATAAAAGCGGTATTTACGTAAGACCCCGTATTAAATAAAGAATATATATTTTAACTATATATTGTAGATTACAATAATGCTATATATAACGATTTTTAAAGTACTAAAATTTAATCGTTAGACGCGATAGAAATAATAAAGTCGAATCCTCTTATTAATACGTAGCTTCCGACTTTAAATTCTTTCCCGGAACCTAACGCTAGAAATACGCAAAATATACTATTAAAGAGCCTTAAAGAGGCGCTTTCCAATAATCATTTTGTGAACAAAAAGATATTATATAATTTCTTTTAAATTAAGCTTTTAAGCCGCCCGCCTTAAAGTATTAATTTTAATAGTATAACCAATATTCTTATAGTAAAAGATATACTACAAGATATATAAGATCCTTAAGAGCCTTTTTCTAAGCCCTCTTAAGCTTCCCGATTTATAGAGAATTATACCACTTTTACTACTTTAACACCCCCTTCTTTATAGCTTTTATAAGCTATATTTAATGCTTCTTTTTACGCTTTTTAGAAAAAGAAGATATATAGTTGTGATTTACCGCCCTTCTTTCGATTTTAATTAGACTTAGTAACGCACTAACTTAGTAGAGAAAAAGCAAAGTAGAAATCCTTATTTAAAAGGAAGACATTCTTTTCTAATTATACGCCTTGAAATTTAGCAACTACTTAACCTTTACCTTTAGATTAGATTTTTACTAATAAATTTAATAAGCACGGATATTTACGAAAATGTTAAGCCTGCCTTCTATACGCGGAGACCTATAGCCTTATAATAATAAAAAAACTTATATAGCTACTTTAATAGTAAAGTGTTTTTATATCTTTATAGCTATAATAATAGAATTCGACTTTAAGACTTAATCCCTTAACGTAATTAACGTATTTATTAATATAGACCTCGATAAAGAGATTTACGTTTATTTCCCGGATAGATTTAAAATACCCGGATACGTATTACGGCTAGTAAAAGCCCTTTACGGACTTTAATAATTACCTCTTCTTTAGTAAAAAGAGCTTTCTATAACCTCTATTTCCTTATAGCTTTAATAGTGCTTTAAGAAGTCTTATATCTTTATAGCAAATTCTATACTTACCTTTTTTTATATTAATAATATTATAATTATATTTAAAAAGAAAGATAAAAAAGAATCTAAAAACCTTATATCTTATCTTAAAAAGACGTATTTCCTAACTAATAACGGTACTTTAACCTTCTTCTTAATACTATATATTATTTAAGACTAATAGCTTTTAAAGCTATATATTAGCTAGTTTACTTATATCGATAAAATATGCAATATATATAACCTTAACCCCTTTATTTTTAAAAAACTTCTTTTTCTATTCTTAAGACCTTAAAGAAGAATTTAGCTACTATACTTAACGAAGAAATCTACTACTACTAACTCCTTATAAGATCTATTAATATTTTAGCAATTTCTAAAAAACCGGATATCTTTAAAGCCTTAAATACCCTTATAAAGTTTATATAAAATCCCTCTTAGTAATATATATAGCTAGTAAAATCCCTTATTTCTTACTTTTATTCCTTGCACTATTTTAGCATCGAATTTTCCGATACCGAAAACTTAAAGCTACTTACTTATACGGATATAGCTTTTATAAACGACCTTAAGGCAAGAAAATCTAGTTAAAGATATATTATAAGCCTTTTTAACAAACTAATCGCTTAATTTACTAAAAAGCAATATATAGTTCCTACTTTTTCTATTAAAGCAGAGCTGTTAGCTCTCTTAAATACAGCGAAAGAACTTATCTCGATTTTAAGCCTCTTTTTTAGTATCTCCTTTAAACTAAATATTTAAATTCTTGCGATTTTCTATAATAATAAATAGACTATACGCCTTATTACCTTAGAAATCTTAACGATTAAAACGGCCTTAAAGCACGTTAAAATTTATAACTACTAGGCTAAGTAGGAATTTCTTTAAAATATATTTACTATTAATTTTATACCCTTAAATTAAAAAGTCGTAAATAGTCTTATTAAATTACTACTAAAATAACGCTTCCTGAAATTTTAAAGGTAGCTTTATCTTATTAATATTATAGACCTTTACCCGTCTTTTATAGACTTTAACTTAGAATAGCTATTTAAGCTATTTAAGTCTTCCCCTTTTAATAAGGCTCGACTTAAAAGGGTATATTATATCTATTTCTTAATATAATAGTAAATACGCTATAACTAATAGTAGTAGTAGTAATAGTAGTAGTAGTAGTAGTAGTAGTAGTAGTAGTAGTAGTAGTAGTAGTAGTAGTAGTACGAGCCTCCTTAAAGCTTCCCTTAATTTCGGCCTCCTTAAGGCTTCCCTTAATTTTTTAGCTACGTATAAACTTAAGGCTATTTTACCTTTTTATCTACGGACCTTTTATAGACCTCCTTTTTAATAAGGACTATTTATTATTCGTTATTATTTTTTAGACTATTTATTTTTGCCCTACTTATTTTCAATTACTTCTTATTATATATAGGCTATTAAATAGCTACTAAAAATAAAATAAGAGCTTTACTACTTAATTACTTATTGCTACTTTTTATCTATAAGCTAATTCTCTTTATATAAATTACTCTCTTACTAACTGCCCCGAACAAGCCTTCTTTACGTTTAAGAAGATATAATAAGATATAAAGTAAATATAAACAAAATATATAAGAAACTATAACTTAAGTTAAGTAAACTATTTACTAATAGCTTTTATTAATAAATTAGCTTTAAATATTAAGGTTTATTTAAGCTTAGCGTGCTATAATAATAATATATATTAACCCTATATATTATAGTAGTTATTAATAGTATTCTACTAATTATTATCTATTAATAACTAAAGAAAAGAAAATATATATAAGTTAATATAATAGTTTTTAAACGTTTTTTAAGATATATAATCTTAAACCGTATTTATAGCGGCGATTATATTATTAATATATTAATATAGTATTAGTATTATATTTTATATAGTTTAAAGATAAGGATATATAAGTAAATAGTATAAATTAGCATAAGTATAAGTAAAATAGTTATATGCTTAAAGTAAAGCTTATTTTTAATAAGCTTTATATTAAATATCTACGTTAAAAGACGCTATATATTAATATTTATAAAATAAAGGGGGCGCTATAGAATAATACCGCGCGTTATACTCCGCTTATTAAGCGATAACGGCGGGCGCGAAAACTAACGTAAGGGCGGTAGTATAGAGTTACTAAGCGTACTAAGGGGTATAGTATAAGATAACGCTTATAAGCCGGCGGGAAATAAAGTGTAAGGGACTAAAGTAAATATATTAAAGCGTGGTATAGCGGAATTATTATAAGAAGGGGCGCGCGTATAAAGAAATTAGTAATTAAAGAAAAAAAAAGAAAAAAAAGTATTTATACTTAAAGAAAAAAAGCGGCGGGAAAGCAAAATATACTTTAAGCACTAATAAAAGTAAAAAGTAAAAGGGGCATATTATACCGCCTTAATATTATTAATAGTAACATAGCAGCGTAAATAGGTAAGTATATAACGCTTTTAATATTATAGCGCGATATTATTTAAAGAGATATATCAACGTATAATTATAAGTATAATAAGGATAATTATACTAATTAATATTAAGCGCGGAATAAAAAGCGGGGCGGCGATGTTATATACCCCGGTATATAATATCTTAAAAAAAAGGTAATATTATAAGTTATATAATAAAAAGAGCTATAGTTATTTATAGTAAATACTTAAAGGTTAAGCTAACGTATAGCTAAAGTTATATAAGATTTTACTTAAACTTTACTTAAACTTAGCTTAAACTTAACTTAAGTATAAGCTACTTAAGTAACCTTTATAAGTAAGAAGCTATTTAGCTTAAATATAGTTTTTTTTTCTTAGCTTTAAACAAATAATTATTAAGCTACGTGCTATTAAACTAAATATATACTAGCTTTTAATAATAACTTATAATTTTCTTATCTTTAAAGCTTATTTACTATAGCTTTATACTTTTATTTTAAGGCTATAAAAGCTATTTTATATTTAAGGTTATTAAAAGTCTAAATCTACTAATAGCGATTATCTTATTATACTAAGCTGTCTTATTATACTAAGCTAATATAATAAGTCTTTTACCACGAGTTAAGTAAATATAGCTATCCGTATAAAGTTATATCCTTACTAAGTATATATATTACATAGTATGTATATAGTAGTAGTTAAAGCTATAGATTTATATTATTTTTATCTTTTATAAGTAGCGAAAGCCTTAATTTTAAGCTACTACCTTCATACTTTATTTTTTAAAGGCCTATAAGTTAAAAAGTTAAAGTAATTAAGTTTTTAATAAGTTATAAAGTCGCGAGAGGGCTTATAACCTATAGAAAAAGGTGGCTCTAAAAGATAATAATCTTGCTAGCTAGAGAGGAAAAAAGGTATATGTGTATAAGGAGGTGGCCTTATGTGTGTGGCTGACCCTTGCAATGAGGGCTAGGGCTACGCCTAGGGCTCTCGCAGTAAATCAGGTGTGGAGCCCTGGCGTATGCCCTCCTCACATTTGCAACAGTAGGCACCTAGGTAAGGTAGGTACCTAGGTCGTATGTATTCACCTACTCACGAATAGGTACCTACAGCAAAGCCGCAGCTCGAAGCCCGAGGCGCAAGTAGACATGCAGCAACGTTGCCGCGGTGGTGGCAAGGCGGCTGGGGAGCGCCCTGGGAACGGGGGAGGGCATCTCTTGGCCCTGCGCGAGAGACGTCGGCCAGGGCCGAGACGTAACGTGAAAATGCTCGGGCTGGACATACGTCAACACTGGTGCTGGGTGCCCACGGTGACACCTAAATCAGGCACGCCTGCTCTGCGTACGTAGTACGAGTAAGTGAAGACAGATACCGGCCATCTGTAACATGTCATCGGCAATACCTATTCACGGTCCCGGGTTTTAGCCTGGATGAAATGCCACTGTGTCGACGATACTTCCGACGCATTACTCCGCGCTACCGAGTGCAAGCAGAGCTGCGAGAGCCTGGCCAAGCGGCGAAAAAGTGATCCACGGAGCGTGGCACACGGCACCTGAGCGCACGGGATCGACAGTCGCCGGGCGCGCCTCGGCCGGGACCCGAGTAGGCCTCCGAGTTTCCATTGAGCCCGCCAAGCCGTGCGCCAATTGCGGAGAGAAGGGTAGGGGAGACAAGAGCCTGCCTGTTGACGTCGCACCAGCATGTGAATTTTTCAGAGTCGACAAATGCAATCCCTGGGCTGCGTCTCTCGCGCGACCCCTGCGCGCGCCCGGCTCTTGTCCTTCCCACCCCCCCACCCCCCCCTTCCCCTGCTCGGCCCTGCTTTTTACTCTCTACCCGACTTTTCCATGCATGGCTGATTTCATGCGAGCGAGCACCAGCCACACCCTCCAGGTGCACACTCCGCAACCGCAGCCGCCGTTGGATGACTGTTGGTTGGACGGGGCCGATACCTCAAGCCCCGGCAAGGACCCATCCCAGACTCTTGTACATACGGATACACATGCCCACATATCAATCTCCCCGTCAGCTCGTCGTCGTCACACCATGTCCTTGCTTTACAGTACTATGTAGGCAGGTAGCAGGGTAGAAGAGGAAACAAAGGAATGAAGGAAGAAAGAAAGAAAGAAAGAAGAAAAAGAAGAAAATACAATCCCGGCAAGTACTGCGCTGCATCGTCATTGTCATTCATTTTGTCTTCCCACCACCACAACCGCAGCCCGCATGCCCTCCCGAATCTCGGCATGCCTGCCTGGTCTGACGTGCAAGTACCCGTAAAGTCCCGCCCGCGCGAGAGGCGAGTCCTCAGCTCCCTAGGTCCCGGCACTTTGGCACGCTGAGTCTACTTTGGCTTTGGCGAGTACTGTATGTACATACTTCGTACAGCTCTCTGCACTGAGAGACAGAGAATTCATCCGCGCACCCCGCCCGCTCTCGCTCCTCTGCCTCTGCCTCTCCCTCTTCCTTTGCCTCTTCTTCCTCTTCTTCTTCCTCCTCTTCCCCCTCCACCACCATCACCACCCACCCCTCCCCCCTCCCCCCTCCCCCCTCCTCTCTCTCTCCCACTCACTCTCTCCGTCTCCTCCTCGCCCTCCCTGTCTCTCCGTCTCCTTCTCCCCCCTCCCTGCTCGCATTGCCTGTTTTCTTCCCACACCACGCATGCTCTTCACCCACCGACGCCTCCTCCGACTGACCGCCTTCGTTCGCGCGTGGCATCCCGACAACTTGACAAGGCTGGCTTGGCTTGTCGGAGCCGCGCCTGCAGCCCGGTCCCCCCAGCCTGCAACTCACCAATAACATACCTACTACCTTGCTTCACCTTGGCCACCTTGGGCTCTCGACTCCCACTCTCCCTCGTCACCTTGTCGAGCGCGATCCTGGCTTGTTCTGCCCCTCTGCTCCCGCTACCCACCTCGTATCCTTCATCCCCCCCCCTTAAGGCCTCCAATTCCCCTTCAAGGCATATAAAGATCCTTTGCCACGCGCCATCTCGTCACGCCTTGGACCCTTGGGGCCCAGATAGGCCTGGCGTGTGCCTCGGTTCCCCGGACTTTGCTTGCTCTCCTTCCTGCTCCCCCCGCCATTCTGGAAGCTGTCGCCTGCTGTTTCCGCCGCGCCGCCCTTCCTCGGCACACCACAACGACGTATTGACGACGCGACCTGACATCTCGACTTCCGGCCCGCCGAGAGTGTCGAGCCTTGCCTTGCCCATTGATCCAATTCGACATGTCTGCTTACTCCGGCTATGGCGGCGGCTACGGTGCCCCGCAGCAGCAGCAATTTCCAGGCAACTATTACCAGTGAGCACCATTCGCTAGCCCTTCTGCCCTCCCCTCCCCTCCCCTCCTGGCGCCACCTCGCCGCTCGCTTCCGGGGTTAAGCCAGTCTGATGAAGTCCTGGGCTGCAGCAGACCGCAACCTCCGCCTCAGCAAAGCTACAACGGCTACCCCCAGGGACTCCCTTCCCCTCAGCCCGGCTACGGCTATCATCAACCTCTACCGCAGCAGCCGCCGCCGCCGCCGCAACAGCAGCCGCAGTATGCGTACCAGGTATGGCCCGCCTCTCGAGGCACGCGACACGACCCTCTTGTACATCTGCTGACCGGTGGCGCAACGACAACGGCAGCAACCGTCGCCTCCTCAGCCATACGGGGGGCCCAGTTCCTATCATGCGCCCCAGCAGACAAATTACACGACACGGCCGAGTCCCGGTATGAGGCGCGCCAACCGTGCCTTGTGCGCCATTGAAACTGACGCACGCTGGCAGGTATACATCCGTCGCAACAACACAGCCCCTACCAGCAAGCTCGGCCTGGCCCGCCAGCTCCCCCGTCAGAGCCCCAGCACTTTGGGCAGGGCGCGCCCCAGGGCTATGCTTTTAGATACTCCAACTGCACGGGCCGAAGGAAAGCGCTGCTCATCGGCATCAACTACTTTGGCCAGCGCGGCCAGCTCCGCGGCTGCATCAACGACGTTCGGAACATGACGGCCTACCTCGTCGAGCATTTCGGCTACAAGAGGGAGGACATGGTCATCTTGACGGACGATCAGCAGAACCCCATGAGCCAGCCCACGAAGCAAAACATCCTGCGCGCCATGCACTGGCTGGTCAAGGACGCCCGGCCCAACGACGCCCTATTTTTCCATTACTCGGGTACGTGGACGCTTCCGTCTATGAATTCCCATCTTTTCTTGGTTTGATTGCTGACACGCGGCAGGCCACGGCGGACAAACCAAGGATCTTGACGGCGACGAGCCCGACGGCTACGACGAGGTCATATACCCAGTCGACTTCCGACAGACCGGCCA
This sequence comes from Ophiocordyceps robertsii, assembly GCA_027405785.1. Taxonomy (NCBI): domain Eukaryota; kingdom Fungi; phylum Ascomycota; class Sordariomycetes; order Hypocreales; family Ophiocordycipitaceae; genus Ophiocordyceps; species Ophiocordyceps robertsii. Next base: position 17,026 of record JAPEBW010000081.1, on the reverse strand, counting down.
CATCACCGATGACGAGATGCACAGAATCATGGTTCGGCCCCTTCAGGGCGGCGTCAGGCTAACGGCCATTTTCGATTCCTGCCACTCCGGGACGGCGCTCGATCTCCCGTACATCTATTCAACCCAGGGCATCCTGAAAGAACCAAATCTCGCCAGAGAGGCGGGTCAAGGGCTGCTCGGCGTCATTTCATCATACAGCCAGGGTGACCTTGGCGGTGTTGCCAACAATATCATGACCTTCTTCAAGAAGGCTACGAGCGGCGAGGACGCACACAGTCGTGCCATAGCCACCAAGACTTCGCCGGCCGACGTCATCATGCTGTCCGGCAGCAAAGACGATCAGACATCGTGGGTCTACCCTCTCTACTATTTCACTTGTCCCCTCTTCGCAGAAGGCAATGTTCCCACGTGTCGCGTTTGAGACCACTGGTTGCCAACGTGGCAAATGAGTCGGTGCAAGGCGCTCGGTTCCAATGCCACTGGACTGCACGGGCTGTACTGCAGTTTTGCATGGGAGGTGGGAGATGCAGGGCTCATGTGTTGCGTGCTTTTTGTATGTCGTTGGAACGCCTCGGGTGTCAGGTTCAATCTCTTGGTTGCATCCTGGCACTCGGGGCGACGGGTTACGTTGGGATCTCCGAACTGGCCCAGCCTGCGCGGACCGTCGTCGAACTCGTTTGCACTGCCGCCTTTTGTCATGGACCGTGCTAACAGGGGCTCTAGTGCCGATGCCACGATTGCCTCCCAGGCCACCGGCGCCATGTCCTGGGCGTTTGTCACTGCCCTCAAGAAGAATCCCCAGCAGAGTTATGTGCAGCTTCTCAACAGCATACGGGACGAACTGGCCCTCAAGTACACACAGAAGCCGCAGCTGTCCTGCAGCCATCCCCTTAGTAAGTTCCTGATCAACACTGACGGTCGTGCCGTTTAAGAAGCTCTCGGTTAATGGGCCCCCAGACACGAACTTGTTGTTCGTCATGTAAATTTAGGTTTCCGCACAGGCCAAGTGCCGCTTACATACCGGCAATCGCCTCGACTGTACATGCCTTGACGCTTCTCTATGGGCTTTACTTGACACCTCTTGAGCGGTGGATAGCTCGTTACGAACTGAAAAGGGAATCAATACACTGGACTCGTGGGGTAATGAATTCTTGGATATCCCGCATCTGGCTGGCGCGCTTCTCTTAAGAGGACCATTGTTCGTCAGGAAGAGGGGGGGGGTTTTGGGGGGAAGTGGCTGGGAAGTCCATCCCGTTCATGCATGAACATGTTTTTCTTATAAAGCAAACAATCCCCGTTGAAGCGTTTCTTCTATTTGGTCGCGCCCGTCGCAACGACTGAGTATTCGCGATGGCCACGACACTTCGCAGCGCACAACGCAACATGGAGAATTGAAACAAAGATATGATGCTTTGATTGAGCATCATGGGAAAAATGGACGTTATAACAGCGACCGCTTGCCTTATCCGTGAGTGTCGGCCGTGAAACCCGCATATCGCCTGCCTCCTTTCCAACGCCTGCGCCTGATGCTCGTGCGCCTGATGCTCGTAGCCCCCCTGTTTCTCATCCAAACAGAAGCGAGGTGATTTCGTGCGCAGATAGAGCATCCTGTACAACCCCCGTTCCCATGCCACGGCACGCACACAATCTTGACTATCCAAGCACTGCAAGTGTTTCCCTCAACAGCCTCTCTCACCCCTTTGGCCCCGTCAAGCGTCGGCGGCGGCCACCACCTGGAGGCGGCGGGAGCGCTCGGCGCGTCGCTGCTCCTCGATGGCGGCGACGAGCCTGCACCGCATGGCCTCGTGCCTGGCCCAGCTGCGGGCCGAGATGCGCGCGCGGGCGATGAAGCGCGCGGCGATGAGCACGGGGCGCAATGACGGTGCAGCCCTGGTCCCTCGGCTGATGCTGCCGTTTCCGTCGTGGTCGGAGGGTGGATAGGCGAGGGGCTTGCGGCTGTGGAGGAGGTTGGTGCGGATGTGCTCGAGTTCGCGGAGTTGAGCCTTGTTGCTGTTACGGGAAGGTATTAGTTGCCTGCACTCGTTGCGCAAAGGGGAAGAGAAACGGTAAAGGAGGAGGGAAAAGACTAACCAGGCGCTGGCGACGTCGAGCTGCAACTGCAGAAACCTCTTTGCATAGGCCGCGTCGGATCGCAGCGACGCCTCGCGTTCCCATCGGGCCTGCATCCACTCCACCTGCATCACCATGCCGCGGAGTTCCTTTTCGTGGCGCTGCTCGGCGCCCTGGGCCGCATGCACCACCTTCGCGAGGGCCTCGTCGGTGCCGCGGGCCGGCGTGAGCTGAGCCTTGTTGGCACCGGCGGCGGAAGTCTGGAGGCGCTGAATGTCGCGTTGCAGCTTCTCGGCGCTCACGCGGTAGGCGGCGCGTTCGCTGCGGGTGCGGTCGAGCTTGCGCCTCAGCGACGCCTCGGCCGCGACGAGGCCGTCGATGAGGTCTTGCTGCTGGCGCACGTCGTGCTCGAGGTTCTCCACCTCGGCCTGGCTCTTACGCAGGTGACGGTGCTGCTTGCTGTTTGCCGTCTGTGCCTCGACGGCCGCCTCGCGCCCTCGCTCGGCCTGGTCGAGCTTGTGCTGCATGCGCCGCATGACCTTGTCGTGCTGCGCCGCCGCCTCCTCGGCCTGCAGCCTCGCCTCCTCGAGCACCTCCTCGAGCACCAGCTTCTGGTCCTCGAGGTCGCTGAGCTGCCGTTGCAGGTCCTGTGTTGCCTGTGCCGCCCTGCGTTCGTTGTCACGGCTCCTGGACTCGCATTTGTGAACTGACCTCTGGGCGGTCGACAGCTGTGCTCGCAACTCCGAGGCTGCTGCTCTGCCCTCGTCGTTCTTGGTCGGCGACGATCCGGGGGGTCCAGTCAGCCGAAGGACTTGGCTATCGTGCAACTGCCGCTCCAGGTCCGCAATCTGGCTTTTGAGCCCCTTGACAACGTCTCGATGGGCCGATTCCCGTTGTAAGAACTCCAGCTCCTTCTGGCGCGATGCGGAAAGATCCTTGCGAATCATGGACAGGTCGCTGCTGTTGTCCCCGCCGTCTCGCGCCTGCACACTCACAAGCTGCGTCTGATAGTCCTCGATGCGACGCTCAAGCTCGCGTACCGTCCTGCGGGTCGTGGCCAGATCCTGGCTCTCGGACGCTGATGTTTGCCGTAGCTTGGCCTGAAGCTCCACAACTTCCTGCCTCAGGCGCTCATCCTCGGCTGCTGCTCTCTCGAACTCGTCCTCGAGGGTCTTTTCGATTGATGCGCGCTGGTCTGTCAACGCCCTATTCTCGTCCTTGAGGCGCCGCACTTCGCTGTCGAGCTTCATCTTGGCTGTCCGGAGGTCAAGGCGCTCTTGGTCGACCTGGAGCGTATCATTGTCGTGCGAGTTGGCGCCACGAAGTTGATTGTCGAGCTCGTCGCGCTCGGCTCTGGCCTCGGCGAGTGACGTCGTTGAGGAGTGAAGCTGCACCTTGAGTGTCGCGAGCTGATCCTGAAGAGACTGCTGGTTCCTCGTGGCTCTCTCCAGTTGACATGTCACGTCCGAGAGTTGGCTCCTTAGCCGTGCCGTCAGCTCGGCGGACTGCTGCGCGCCACGCTCAGAGACGGGGCTGGTTCCGCGCTTGGTCTCTGTTTCTTGCCGTTGAAGCTCGCTCAGCTGTCCTCGCAACTTGTCGCACTCCCACTTGACAGACTCGAGCTCCTGATTGCCTCGCGTAGCCGAGCTTGTCTGTAGAACCTCCACCTCATCTTCCAGAGCCACGACTTTGGTGACCTGTGACTGGTAGTCAATCTGAGTCTGTCGAAGCTCCTCGCGCACCGATGACAGCTCGTTGCGTAGATTAAGGAGCAGGCCCTGGCGTGTGTCCAGGGCATCCTGGAGATCGTCAATCTGCCGAGCCATGATGGCCTCCTCGCTCTTGTGGCGCTCTGTTTCGCTCTCAATGGCCGCCTTGAGCTTCGACTCCTTGTCCGACAAATTTCCCTCCGCTTGGCGCAGCCGATCGATGGTCCTCTGGAGTCCGGTGGCCTTCTCCTCGGCCCGGTCCCGCTCAGACTCTAGGGTTTGCATCTGGTTTTCCCACTTTTCACTATCGTTGTCGTAGAGGCTGTCCTTTTCTCGAATCTCAGCCTGTAGTCTGGAAACCTCATCGTTGAGTCGTGCAATCTCGCCACTGTACTGGTTGCGAAGATCCTTTTCCGTCTCCAGCGCATATTCCCGCTCCTGTGACAGGCTCTCTTCGAGCCCTTGAATTTTCCCCTCTAGCCTTTCGACGTGTTGCTCGAGCGACGAAGATTCCTTGGAAAGTGCACCATGGCGAGACTGCAGCAAGTCTCTCTCGTCTGCCACAGTCAGAAGCTCGGCTTGCAGCTCTTCGACCCGAATCGAGTCGGACTTTCTGTCCTGACGATATTCCTCGTTTTCATGTCGCAGGGCCTTTGTGGTAGCCTTGAGCTCGGCATTTTCTTCGTTGGCGCGGCCCAGCTCTTTCTCAAGCGCCGCGTACTCCTTGCTGGACCTATCCAGCTCCTTCTGCAGGCGGGCAGATTTGTCTTCGAATTGCCGAGAGAAACCCTTGGCGACGACGGACTTGTCTGCCATATCTTCCTGCAGCTCCTGAAGATCCTGTTCTGCTCGCTCCCTCTGGGCAATGGCTTCGTCCATTCTATCCTTCATGTCCTCGACCTGCTCCTCGATGCGGCGAATGTTCTGTTCGAGATCCTGAATCGTCTCCTTGGCCTCCTCGAGCTCTTGCTTCCCTGAATTGGCCTTTTCCATCTCCGCAGCTAACCGCTGCGAGTCCCTGGCCTTATCCTCGGCGTTTTCGAGCCTGTCCCTGATATCCTCGAGTTCGTCTTCGTGTTCGGTTATGATGCGGTCCTTTTCGCGCAAATCGGCTTCTAGGTCCTCGATGTCATCCTTGAGCTTTTCCAACTCGCCACGATCACGTTGACCCCGGTCAAGTTGATGTTGCAGGTCGACCATGTTGGCTTCGCGCTCCTGGAGGGTTTTCCGCAGCTCCTCCAACTCGACATCCTGGCCTTCGTCCGAGTGCTTACGCTTGGCCTTGTCCTGGAGCTCCATCATCTGCCGGCGGTAACTCTCAAGGTCGCGCTCGGCCGAGGTTACGTGCTTCTTGTACCGATGAAGTTCCCTCTGCATTGTAACCTTGTCGACCTTGAGCTCCGTGTTCTCCTTGAGAGCAGCCTCGCTGAATCCGGGTCCAGCTTTGCGCAATGCTTCTTCGAGAAAGTGAATCTTGAGCTTGAGACCAAAGTTTTCCTTTTCGATCCGATCAATGACGTTCTCCTGCTCGCGTAAAGACAATTGGTTGCCGTCCTGCAAAGGGCCCTTGTCCTTGCCGCGACGGATTTGCATGGCCGCCGGGGTCGAGGCAACGCTACTACTGTCGACCTGGGGCAGCGTGTTGTCCAGGTATGACTGATTCCGCGAGCCGAGATAGACAGACGTGTCCAGCCGGGGAATAGGCGTCATGTCGTCTTCCTCAATTCTGTTGAGGGCCGGTGTGTTTTGGATAGCCAGACCATTCTCCTTACCGTACCGGCGTACGCTGTTCCTTGTGGCCGACTTGAGGAGGGGCGTGAACTCGGCGCCACCGACGCTCGGCGGTAAGTTTCGTCGGTCAGTGAGGGGCCCTCTCTGGCGGGGGGTTCGAAGGTTGGGGCCATTGGAGCGACCGTTGCGAAGCTGCTGGAGTAGGTTTCCATCCTTGCCCGGCGACTGAAAGGATGCCTCTTGGGAGACGTCGGCAAAGTCGGGAAGGCGACTGAGGTAGGTCGCGTCGCCAATGTTGGTGCGCGGGGTGTCGAGCGCGCCGCCAAAACCCGGCGGGGCCATTGCGGGAGCGTGCCGGGGAGTCGAGGCTTCTCGAGTTCTTCTCGCGGGGTTCCGAGGCGATTATTACCGGGCATGACCTGCGGCGAAGTCGAACGTCGAACACGCACGGCGAGAAACGCGAGCAAGCGGTCGCGGTGGTCCGATCAACGACGACAGGGCAGATCGGCGGTCGTGGCGCGTGCAAGAAAGCCGTGCCAGCTTGCGGGGACACGTGGCAAGGTCAGTGGTTTGTGTGCGTTGTCCTGCTGCGGTCCCGGTCCATGGTTCGCTATAGGAAGAGGCGCAGGTACATATGTGGTCTGGTGGCGGATGGTCAGGGTAATTTATTCAGACGAGTTTCGTGATCCCTCCCACTGGCGCGTTTAGACCTTGTTTACTTTGTGCCCTGTTTTGGTCTAGCGGCGCGGGGAGCCTTGACCAGGCTTGGCCAATGAACGGCCACATGTCAGAGCCAATCACGAGGCAGCACGACACCAGCGAACTACGTACCAAGATTCGCCCTTCCCGTTAAAAGCATCTGGGCGTCGTCTCCCCGTTCCTCGATCGATTCAACCTCCATCCCATCACTCCAACGTCCGGCCACTGCCTATCCCATTTGCTTCCTCAACCGGGCGGCTACTATCTCTTCGGCCTCTGTCGCCCCTTTGCTCTCCGCCCTCGGTTGGGCATCTTTTTGTTTTTGTTTTGGACAGGCCAAGCCAAGTCTCTCTAAGCCGACGCCATCTTTGTCCCCGTTCTCATCGCTCTCGTTGTCGTCTTTCTCCATCTCTCATCTCCTCTCACTTTCTCTCGCTGCGTTTCCTCTCCTCTTGCCACTAATTACTTGTTTCTCCCTCTTAAAGCGCAGCCATGTCTTTGGACAAGATTCCCGACGAAATCATCCAGCATCTTCTCCACTACGTCTCTCCACGAGACAACCTTCGAAGCTTGCAAATCCTCTCGCGGCAGTTTCATCGGCTCGCTAACGAGCCCTTGCTCTGGAGATATCACTGCCGCTCCTCGTTCAAGCACTGGCATCAGAACCACGAGTTTCAGTGCAAGCTCCGGCGCAAGGCCTCCAAGGTTGAATGGAAGCAGCTCTTCGTCCTGAGGGCTCAGCAGAACCGCCTCGTGGCTGACCTCCTGGACGGCATCATCACCACACAGGTTGGCCGTGTGAAGCGATTTGAGACCATAGCTCGTCTCGGCTACGACGCAAAAGACTTTCTCTTGGCGCAATGCCGGACAGATGAGTCTGCTCATGATTTCCTAGCCAGGAGGTAATGACTTAGTCTCTTCTCCAGCCGATGCAGTAGCGCCTTGCCGTGCTAAAGAAATATCCCAGATACTACAGCAATTCACTCCTCGATAGCATTCACAGAAGTATTGCCATTGAGGAATGGCACAAGCTTCGACAGGATCGAGATTCGCTGGATGCCCACGTCGCCGGCGTGCGTCTCGAAAGAGCCCTCGGCGCATTCGACATGTTTGTGTTGCACGATGAATTCGGTGACCTCGATGATGTACGCTGGTCGCACTCGTGCGATGGTCTTTTGGTGTACTGACCTCTCCCCAACAGGTTTCCCAGATATTGGATGACAAGACTGCCGAGTTTCGGACAAGCCAGCCCAATCTCGACGAGTTGACGACCCGCCAAAAGGCCCTCGCCTTGAATCGGTGGCTCCGCTCCAACGGCCTTACTGGCCTGTGCAACCCCGAGCGCAACTATCGCAACCTGCGCAATCTTCTCATTGGCCAGGCTCTGCGCCACGAGGACCACGAGTCTGTACCGCTCATCTCGAGTGCCATATTTTGCTGCCTGGCCGCACGGCTCGGCCTGACTGCACAGTGCTGCGCCTTTCCCGGCCATGTCCATGCCATTGTCTTCGCCACCCTGGGGCGGACATTGGATGGAGCGCCGATAATCGACGACGGCGAGCCTCGCGAGAGAATGTACCTAGACCCATATGGTCTCGACGATGAGGTCCCCACCGCCTGCTTGCAGGTTCTTTTAGCAAGGTTTGGTTGGCAAACCAGCACCGACGTCTTCTTTGCGCCTGTTCCCACCCTGGTCATTGTTCTGAGGACAGCACGGAACATCAAGGCGACATTCGCAAGAGTCTTGGAGTTGCAGGACAACGCCCATCCCGAATTGAGCCAGCTCTTGCGTGGCAACAATTCGATGAACATGGAGGCAGCACTCTACGCATCGATGTGGGCTCCCTTGATGCTGACGCCGCCCAACACTTTTGAATGGGATGATTCCCTGGCAAATTTCCTCCGACGGTTTGCCGGGTCCTGGCCCGAGGATGCCTGGCTGGTGGAAAAATATCTCAGGCCTTTGTACAACAGCTTTGCGCCCTTCAGGGACGGGCTCGCTCGTCACGCCAACCGTGGTCTTGACGATCCGTGGGAGCATCTGAGTCGTGTGCGAGAGCAGGACGAGCTTGTGCCCCCGGTCTTTCGGAGAAACGTGTTCGGGGATGAGTCGATCCCTTTTAAGATTGGACAGGTGTTCCGGCATCGACGCTACGGCTGGATCGGCGTCATCACCGGCTGGTCCGATCAAGGAACCCGCGACCTGCCCATGTCACACTCTAGGACGGTGGACGAGCAGACCGGGCAAGATGCAGCGGCACAGGCGTCTTTACCCTTGCGGCCCCCTAATCAGTTTTTCTTCATGTGTTTGTGAGTACATCTCCATCCGCGTGCTCTTGTCCTGTCTAACTCGAGGATTGAAGCCCCAGCACCGGCTCGGAACCGCACAAGGTAGCCGCCGACAGCGTGGAACTCGTTCACGACACGAGTCAAATCGACGATGATATGTTTCCCTTGGCCGGCAAATTCTTCAAACGATTTGACCGTGCAACCTGTACATTTGTATCCAACATCAAGGAACAGTATCCCGACGACTGATGGATGGTATGTTGGGCGACGGTTGGACAGGCACAGCACGATGGGAAATTTCTGGGTGAAGGATGGCGGGTCAAGGGATCACATCGAGATAAGGGTGCCCAAGACGTCGTTTGAGGTGAGCTTTCTTGGCTTCAACCATCGCTCACGTCAATGTGATATCTGGCTCGCACTCGCAATAATCAGACGACGCAATGCCTTCGACTCGATATCCCAAAGTCCACGTGCCATGAACCGAATTCTAGTGCAGATAGCCAAGTCTCCGTTTCACCTCCATGCTCACTGTTTCGCGTGAGTCAAAAGACTGTGTGCGGTGCCGACAAGACAAGGCCACTCAGCTTGACGGTTCATCCCTGACCAAGTCGTACGCTAACGCCGACCTTCCTTCTTCACTGGGAGGTTCGGATGACGTCCTCGAGGACTCCCTTGTTCGCTAGCTTGGTCATCCAATGGTGCAGCGCCGGCGTGTAGTCCTTCTGCCTTTGTCTGACGCGCTCCTCCTCCTCGGACACTGCAATGATCTCCTCACGGTACTTAACCATGGCGAACTTGGTGCCGGCAACGAGCTGCTCGTAAAGACCACGGGCCTGCTGGGCGTCCAGGTCCGGGCGCGACATGCGCTCCCTGAGAAATTCCGGGACGGTGGCGTCGGCAACGTCCGCCTGCTGGAGGTCAAATTCGCCGAGCGCGGCCTCATTGTCGACGACGTCGCCAAGGGCCTCGTCGGCGTTGATGTGGTCGGCAAATGAGGCGTCCTCTTGGAAGCGAGAGCGGAGGCGGTGGATGGCGCCCATATGGGACGCGATGGCGCTACGTTGGACGTCAAGGGGGCTCCGGCACATGGCGAGGAGGCTGAAGCCGTTGGCACTGTTGCCATATTCTTGGATACGTTGCTGGATACGTGGAGCGGCGACTTCGGTCCAGTCTTCGGATTCGAGAGGCCCTGCGGGGAAAGAAAGGGAAAAGTCAGCATTCTGTCACGGGTCGAGGCTGGGCATGTCCGGCTGTTACTTACCAACGTTGTGAGGATTGGTCCTCATGCCGTCAAGCTCCCACACAAAGCCGTTGGCGGGAACGTAGGCAATGAAGTGGAAGCCAAATTCCTCGGAGGGCGCGTTCGCCGCCTTGTTCTTCTTTGCTCCCTTGGCGGAGGCGGCGGGTCCCTGCTTCCGGCCCTTCCCAGCCGCAGCGGGTTTCTTGGAACGCCTGGGCTTCGCAAATTCCACCTCGTTAGCGAGGCACAGGTCGGCCTCGAGCATGTCCATGCGCCGGACAAAGGAGTTGTGGGCCGCCCTGATGAAGCCGTTGGACCCTATCCGTCGGCCGCGCAGGGGAGAGCTCAACTCCCTGGTCGACTCCTTGAAGGCTTGGAGCTGCTCGCCGAGCTCCACGTGCTCGGCATTCATGATGATGTTGAGCAGAGCGACCGAGGCGCACGAGTTGGGGGTAGTCTGGCCGAGTATGTAAGCCACGAAGCTTTTTCTGCCCAGGGAGGGCTGGACTTACCTGGTTGGCAAACCAGACTGGAGCGCCATCGTCGCTGTCCTCTTCGTCGTCGTCCAGCTGGGGCGTATACTGGAAGAGAAAGACCAGGCCAAAGACGGGCTTTCTGTGAATGGCGTTAGCGTGCTGTTCAGAGGACTGACACGGTGAGGAGCTTACGGCAAAAGACCGAGCGCCCACGACTCGAGGGAGAGCAGCTCCTTGATGGTGACGCCCTTGACCCCGAGCTTCTTCACAATGAAGTTGAAGAAAGCCTGCGCGCAGTTTTGAATTAGTGATCAAGAATTCTTTCCCGGGGGGGGGAGGCGCAATACGTACGGGTTCCGACTCCAGTTCTACCCACCCCTCCCACGCCTCAATCTCCTCGGCACTCAGGGGCCGCAGGGCCTCCATGAGGAGGTCTTCGGGCAGCCTGGCCCCGTGCCCTGCCGCATGCTCTGCAGCTTCGTTGGCGGCACGCTTCGGGTTGCGGCGCGGCGCGGCTTCGTCGACGGTCCTCGCCTTTTTCTGCGGCGGCGGGTCTTCAGCCTCGGGACTTCGACGTTTGCCGCCAGCAGCAGACGCCGAAGCCCGATTTGTTGGCTGGACAGGGATCGGGAGCTCTTTCGCGGCGACCTCGGGCTCCTCCTCCACCTTGGGTGCCATCTCGGCCGACGCCTGCTCGGCCACGGCAGGCTCGGCCTCCATCTTGTCTGCAGTCTCACCCAATGGCTGCTCTAGGGAGTGACTTGGAGACTCTGCCGCGACCCAAATGACGGCTTCTGTCGAGACGTCATGAGGTCCATCTTCCATCTTGTCCGGGCCCTCTGTGGAAAGCTGCTTTGCGGTCTCATCCGACGTCTCTACCGGGCTCTGTTCTGCGGGTTGGTCCTGAGTCATTGCCGCAATCTTGTCCGCAAATTTAGAGGCGACCTTGTCGACGACTGCTGGAGTGATGTCTGCCACGAAGGCGTCCGCGAGTCTGTCCGCCACAATGCTTGCCAGCTTCTCCGCAACCTTGTCGGCGATCTTGTCGGCGATCTGATCCAGCGACTGTCCGAGAGCAGAAGCCAGAGTCTTATCTGCGGCTGCCTCACGGCTCGTCTTTGCGCGGCGAGCCATGGTGATGTTTCGTCCGAAGAAAAACGACAATTGTGTGTATAAGAGCTAAAGGGGTGATGTCAGAGAGAGAGAGAGAGATGAAGATGGTGATTGGCGAGACGCAAAGAGTACGGTCAAGAAAGTTATGAAGAGTATGGGATGGAAAGTGAGAGGGAGCTGTGAGGTCGAAGAGGTAAAGAGATGATGAAGGATGCGATGAGATGAGGGGATGAAGACGGGTGAGATGGCGAGAAGGCGAGATGAATAGGAGACGGCGCTTCAATGCGTCATGCATTGAAGCGTCGGCCACCGCAATAGCAACAATGGGAGAGACGATTGGCGAATTGCGCGCAGTAGCTGCTTTAAATGGCCATTTTCATCGTATTGTCTAGAATACCGAAGCGTCATGGCCACTTTCCAAGGGGTGAGGGTCTTTGAGCCATGTCTCTGCGCGATTTTGAACATTGGCGGGCTCCAGAGAGCCTTGTCTTCTTTGTTGTTGCGTGACGTGATGGGAGAATTCTTCCTGGCTTCACGACAGTCCCGAGAGCATACTGGCCAGAACTTGTCGATAGCTTGGTAGAGTGGCCAAAACACGTGTGGGGCAAGGGAGAAGACGGCGGGAGGCAAGGAACGCTGATGATGGAGGGAACGGGCAGAGCGCGTAGCACGAGATGAAGTTAGACAAGCACGCACCTCGGACGAGCACGATTTGGCGCGCATCAACGGTGTGGAAAGACGACACGCGAGGCGCGCGGCTATGAGGCTATGAGGCTATGGGGCAGGAGGTCACGTGATACTTCGCTATCAGGGGAGGCCGAACAAAGCACAAGGAACGAGATAGAATTTACACACATTTACGGATCGAGCGCACGCTTATAAGAGAGAGATTCTATGAGCAATGCCGCTTGACAATACTAAGTTAAGAGAGAATCCGCGTTCTATACGCTATAAAGGTAATTACACCGTGTAGCAGGCGTAGAGGCAAGAGAGAGACCGCGCAACGGCGACCATAACAGGAAGGGCCCTTGCAGCTGCTTGAATGGCAACAGCTATAAATAGCCCTGCCTAGCTCTCAAAGACTCCGACAGTTTACTTAGAAGACGTACATAATGCGGTCGGCTTACAAAGGAGCACTTTAAAAGTCGTAACCCGACAGTTTCTCTGTAAACCCCCTGTAAGCCACTATACCGAGTTACGACTTTTGAAATGCTCCTTTGTACTTACAGTGGGGCGGCGAAAAGACCGGTCAACTCGGGTTTTTATACTACCTTAAACTAAAGCTTTATAATATAAAGTTATATAGCTTGACTTATAATTTTATAAAAGTAAAAATAGCTTATACTTATTTTTTTAAGTCTTTTAACTATTTATAAAGTATCTTAAAATAGAATTATACTATTTATAAAAAGGAATATTAAATCTTTAAATAATAGTATTAACCTTTAAAGTTTTAAGATACTATATATTTAAACCTTACTAAAAGTAGTAATAAAATATCTTAAGACTACTTTTTATAAAGGTATTATTAAACTACTTTTTATAATTAAAATAGCTTTTTACTTTCTTAATACTTCTTTTTACTAAATAAGTAGAAATTAAAAAAAAAATTTTAACTTAATAGAATTTAAAGATATAAATGTTTCTTAAAAATAAACAAAGCTACCTATTTAAAGTATAAATATAACTTTATATAAAAGGTTTTGTTTTTAATAGCTTTTTAAATATAGTTTTTTATTTTTTTTATACTTTTTAGGCCTTAAATATACTATACTTAAATCTTTTAGTAATAAGGTAGTTTTTACCTTACGGTTTAAACTTAACCGGTCTTTTCACTAAGTAACTATATTATTAAAACATATTATTAAAACTATATATACTATATAGGTAAAATAGAAGCGCCCTTAAAATAAAGGGTATTAAGGCCTTAATTTAAAACGCCTTAAAAAATTTAATATAAACATACTACTTAAATAAAAAAGTATTTATACCTTATTTAGTAGTATTTTTTAATATAACTTTAAAAATCTAAGCTCTTCCTTTTATAGCTATATATCCGCTCTTATTAATAATATACTAAGCTAATAAAAGCCGCTTATATACTTATAATAAGTAAAAATACTTAAAATAAAGTAAATTTTACTATAAGCTGCTTTAAATAGTTTTAAGCGGCGCGCCGCTTAAAATAGTTTTAGGCAGCCTATGTTATTACTTTTAAAGCGCTTAAAAAGCTTTTTTAAGGCGCTTAAAAGTAGTATTATAATAGCTTCTTTACTTTTTAATAACTTTTATAGCCGCTTTATAATAAAAAATAATATTAATAATAACTAAAAGTAAGCTACATAACTTTAATACACGTTTTTATAGTTAATAAGCCTTTATAAGTAGTAAGCCTTTATAACTAATAAGCTTTTATAGTTAATAGTTTTAATAAAAATTATATAGTAAACTAGTAGAATTAATAAACTATAAGTTAGTAAAAAAGAATATTATATACTATTATAAGGCCTAAAAGGGGTTATAAGTAGAATTATTATTATAAATGTACCTTTTTACTTAAGGACTTAAGTAGTTAAATAAGTAGTAATAGCTTAATTTATTTAAGTTATAATTTAATATAAAAAGAGAAAAAAAGACTTAATCTAAAAGACTAAATTAAATAAAATAAAGGTATTTTATTATATAGATCTCTTACGCTAAAGCTAGCTAAAAAAAGAAAAAAGAAAAAGAAAAAAAAGAAAAACCTCTTTTTATAATTTTCTAAAGTTATTAAAAAACTTTCTTTAAATGTACTTTTATATACTTTTATATAATTATTTATAGCTTATACCCTATAGAACTTATAATGTTGCTTAATTACTTTTTTAGCTACTAAGAGTCCTCTTAATTTTTTTTTAATAATAAGTAATATACTAACTATAATTTATAATTAGCGTATTATAACAAATATTCTTATTTTAAAACTTTCCACGAGTTTTTCTTTAAAAGAAGGCCTCTTACTTTAGCTTTATATAAAGTATTAGTTAAGTATATAAAGTATTAGTCGATTGATTTAATATTAATCTTATTGCTAGCTAAAGCTAACTTAAGCTATATATAGTTATATTTAGCTTATACTACTTAAATTAAATACTAGCCGTTCCTAACTATTAAGCTATATTATTTATTTTTATAACTACTAGCATATACTTAAATAATTATCTACTTATAGCTAGTAGTATTTACGTTACTAACTACCTCTTTATATTTTACAGCATATTCTTAATTAAATATTAATACCTTTTTAGTACGTAATATTATATATAGATTAGCAATTTTATAATACATTTTTAAAGCCTTTTTAAACCTAGAAAAATAAGATAATAGTTTATAGAATTTATATTGTGGAGAAGGTATACCTTAGGACTTTTTAAAGAAAATCTTAATATTATCTTATTATATCTTTCTAAAAATTCAGAAAGATAATCCGATTTTAAAAAATATAATATTAAGTTATATAAACTAAACTATAAGGTATATTACTTACTGAATTTCCTTTTACTTTTACTATCTACAGATAATAAAAGAATCTTAGCTTAAAAAAGTTAGGATATCTTTTTAAAAAGGTTAGTTAGTTAAAATCTTTAACTTTTTTTAAAGTATCTTTTAAGTGCTTTATTAGTTAGGTATTATCTATACTAAGATAGTTTTTTTACTTAACTAAATAAAAGTATTTTTTATTTTTTATTTTCCTACTAAATAAAGTCTTTATTATATATTCGCTTTTTTAACTTATTTTAAGTTTAACTTTATTACTTGCTTAGCCTTTTATAAAGTCGGCTTTAATAAAAAGATATAAAAAATAAAGTATATAAGTAAACTAATTAAAAGTTTATACGTATATTTAACTTTTCTTATTTTCTTTAATACTTTTAAAAGTCTTATTTTTTTTACAATTTAAAAACGTATTAAGTTTATAAGTTTTAGAATCCTTTATTAAAAGATATACTTTATTATTATTAAGTAAAAAAGGGTTTAAAAACTACTTTTTATTATAATAATATAATATTCTTTTAGTAATATATTTTAATTTTAATTTTATAAATCTATATTAGCTAATTAACGACTTAGAGTTTAATATAACCTTTTTAGCTATACCTTCCTTTAGTAAAAAAACCTTATAAGCCTGAAATATAAAGCTATAATTCGTATATACGTAAGTATTCTTTATAAGTTTAAAATAAAAGGTACTATATACTAATTATATTATAAGCAATTTAAAAAGCTTATTATCTTATTAATAATTTATATAGATTTTAAAGTATTATTTAAGCATTTAATTTCATTGTTTTATTACTTTATTGTTAATAAAGTTAAAAGCAGGAAATAATTTATACTTTATTTTAAGACTTAAATTAAGCCTTATTAAAAATTAAAAATAAGTTCTTAATCTTTATCTTTAATAATTATACCTTAAAGTTTTAAATTAGCTATAATATATCTTATATTAGTATAAGATAACGTTTTTATATTTATAGCTTTATTTATTATAATAAGATAGCCGTACCTTATAAGACGATTAATTATAACTAAAATATAATTATATTTTAAGCTAATAATAAGATCTAAAAACTTTAGTAATTTTATAATAAAGTCTTAAGCTAGAAACCCTTTAGGTCTTAAATAAGCCTTTAAAGGAATAAAGTTATTATAAGGCTTATATCTTACTACTTAAGCCTTATTATAAGTATAATATAACTTAATAACTTTTTAGATTTTTTACTATAAGTTAAAAGTATTATAATAGTTTTTAATCTTAATATAAATTTTTATAATACTTTAATAACTATATGAAAAATATTTATAAAATTTCGTAATAATTATTTTCTTAGTCTTTAAAGTAAGAAATAGTTTTTACTTAATATATTTTAACGTTTCCTTATTTAGCTTTTTATAGGAATTCTTAAGTAATTTTAAAGTAGTACGATCTTTTTATACTTTAAATAGTATATATAAAAATTTTAACTTTAAATTTTTATTATTTTTAAAAAGTTATAAGATTTTTTTATAAGGTTCTTTTTTATTATTAAGGTGTATTTATTAGCTTATTATGTTAGCTTAGTTATTTTTAGCACTTTTCTTTTAAATAATCTTATAATTAAATTTTAAAGGTAATTTAACTTATCTTATTTACTTAGTACTCTACTACTACATTATAGCAAAATATTTATACTTTTATAGTTAGTATAAACCTTTAATTTATATTAATTCCTTAAAATAAAGTAATAAAATTCTTTTAAAGTATTTATTATTATAAGAAATTCTTTAATATAAGTAAAGTAATAAATATCTATACTTACTAGCTTCTTTAAATAAAAAGTTAGAAGCTTTAAAATATTGTTTTTATTGTCTAAGCTAAATTACGAATTTAATTTAAAATTTAAAGTATTAGTTTTAAGTTTTTATAGCTTCTTAATATTTAAAGTATATAATATAGGTTCTTTTATAAGTAATCTTTTGATTTTTTTAAAGCTTTATTAGCTTTTATTATAAGCTATACTATAAAAAGAGCTATAGTTTTTACTACGCCTTATAGCATAAGGATAAGGGGATAAGGCGCGGACTAATTACCGCTAGTTAAGGCTAGTACTACGGATTAATTACCGCTAGTTAAGGCCGGTACTACGGACTAATTACCGCTAGTTAGGCCGGTATAACGG
>JAPEBW010000080.1:0-94909 GCA_027405785.1 Ophiocordyceps robertsii | reverse complement strand
CCCGCCGATTCTACCACCCACGGCCACGGGATGGGACTGACAGCCGCGCGCCCGGGGGGGAGGTAGGCTCATGCTCTGCCACGCTGTCTTCGTGCTACAGCCTCTGTTGTGTTCCCCGGCCCCAGCCCTGGCGCGCCTACTTACCCTACAGCCCGCACGCGTGGCGCCCCTTGCCTCAGAGACACTGTGGCTTCCCGACCGGGACGGGGCTGGTCCGGGATGCCCCCTGTCGGCGAAGCCTTGGAGTACCATCGCCGCAAGGCGCCCAGTGCAGTGCTTGCAGGTCCGAGGTACCGCGCCCGCCGCTACACTGTTAGCGTCTACTTGTATGGCGTCGAGGTGCTGCTGCTACCCTTGGCCCCAGGGGACTTGCGGGCCGGTCGGACCCTGGGGGGGGAAGACACCGCTAGGCCCGCTAGCGAGGCCCTGGAAAAAGGCCGCCTACATTGTGCCTACCGGGTAGGTGCATACCTACTCGAGCACTTGCTACTAATACCCAATTACCTACCTGGTAACTAGGTATCTAGGTGCCTACCTACGCGCGCCAGGGGGGGGTTAATAACATAGTCATACGGCGAACAGTGCTTATAAGACATGACTAAAACTATGTTGCAGCCCGCTAACACTATCACAGCGGCTTTATAATAGTTTTAGTCTTCTTTAATAACTATGTTCGCATAGTATGACCGTGTTCTTAACTTCCCTTAGCGCGCGTAGGTACTTTATACTATATGTATATATGTATATATAACGTAGTATAGATATTAAGTAGGTATTATTATAAATATAAAGAGTATATATACTAAGGCCTTATACTTAATTTAAAATAAAAGCCTTAAGCGTAGTCTTAGCTTTTATTTATAAAAGTTAGTTATATATATATATAAAGCTACTTTATATATATATATATATATTACCTAGCTAGATATTATTATTATCTTTTAAAGCTCTTTTTTTCTAGAGGTTATAGCTTTTATATTAACTTTATAATTAATTTAAACTTAATTACTTTAACTTTTTAACTTATAAGCCTTTAAAGACTAAAGTATTAAAGTAGTAGCTTAAAATTAAAGCTATTACTACTTATAATAAACTATAATATAAATATATAGCCTAAATTAGTACTATATATATTATATAACGTAGATATTTAATAAAAATATAACTTTATAGCTATATTTAGCTAACTTATATAACTTATTTAAAAGATAAGCTATACGCTAAGAATAAACTTTTAATAACCTTAAAACGTATAATAGTATTTATAGCCTTAAGGTATAAGTATAAAACTAGTATAAATAAGCTTTAAAGCTAAAAAAAATTATAATTTGTAAATAATAAAGCTTATTATTATTTTAAAAGTAAAAACTTTTAAAGCCTTTTTATTAGTATTAAGATACTGCTTTTAAAAAGCACTTTTAAGTTTAAAATTTAAGAGAAAAATAATAAAATAGTAAAGTATAAGATTATTATAAGTATTACTTTTAAAATAAGAAATCTTATTATAAAAAACAAGTAAAAAACTAATATAACTGTTAAAAAAACTATAAATTTAATTAAGAAGTTTTTTTAAAAAGGTTCTTAAAGTTATATTTTAAATTACCTTTTTAGAATTTATTAATATAAATAAAAAAAAGTTTGCTAATATAAAAAAAGTTTATAAAAAAGCTATACTAGTATTAAAATTAGCTTATTATATTAAAAAAAAGCTTACCTTAGTAGCTTTTTATTCTATTAGCTATTAAAAGTATTTAAAAGCATTACTTTAACTAGTTTAATAACTAGGCTTATAATTCATAACGTAAAAACTGCGTATTAAAAAATAAGCTATATAAATAGCTTATAAAAGTAGTTAAGGCTTAAAAGTTAAAATCTTTAGCTAATACCGCCTTTAATAAGAATAAAAACCTTAG
The DNA here is from genome assembly GCA_027405785.1 of Ophiocordyceps robertsii. Lineage (NCBI taxonomy): Eukaryota > Fungi > Ascomycota > Sordariomycetes > Hypocreales > Ophiocordycipitaceae > Ophiocordyceps > Ophiocordyceps robertsii. The sequence goes on along the minus strand of JAPEBW010000080.1, from coordinate 92,996 downwards.
TAATAATAGCAGAAGTAATATTTACAGCTTTAAAAAAGCACTAACTTTAATAAAAATATTAGCTTAAGTAAACTAATAAAAAAGATTAATACTTTTAATAATAGTATTATTATAAAGTATAGCTACTATATTAAACTCGGAAAGGTTATATATAAAAAGCCGGACTACTAAACTAAGTATATTAATAAGGTCTTTAAGTTTTAAAAGACGTTTTTAGCTAGTAAAAAAGTAGGTAATATAGCTATTATAGTAGTTAGTAGTAAATTTAATAGCTACTTCTTAAGCGGCGTAGTTATTAAGGAATATAAGCCTGTTTAAGATAAAGCCGTTATACACTTTAAATATACTACTTATTATTTTAACAACTTAAAATAGTTTATCAACGTAAAAGCTATTAATTTTTTTGTAATTTTTTAAAATAGTAGCTTATTATAAGTAAAAGCTAAAAGTATAGTTAAAATTATTATTTATAGTATTATATTCAAGCTATTTAATATTAATTATATACGAGTATTATTAGCTAACTTTATTTATTACTAGTATCTTAACGAGAAAAGTATTAAGCTTAATAATATTAAAGAATAACTATTTTATATACTTTTTAAAACTAAAGTTTATAATATTACTTAAAATATATTTTATAATCATTCTAAATATATAAGTAAAAGATATATATATATTAAAAGCTACTATATACTTAGCTTCGTAGTACGTAGCTAAATAATTATTTATTTAAAGCTAAGAAAAAAAAGAAAACTTTATTTAAGTTATATAACTTTTGAATTTTTTAATATTACTTAAACGGCTTATGCGTACGTTAAGTTTAAGTTTAGTCTTACTTAACTTAGCTATATATTAGCTTAACTTTAAGGTAATAATTATAATATAACTATAGTTTTTTTTATAGTATAGCTTATAATATTACCCCCTTTTTAAAGTATTATGTAGTAGTATATATAATATTAGTGCTTTATTTTTTACTTTACACTTAATATTAATTAGTATAATTACTATTTTTATATTTATGCTTTACTTATAATTATATATTTATATATCTCCTTAAATAATATTATATTATAGTATTAAAGGCGTTATATATTAACTTTTTTACATAGCTATATTACGTTTAATAATACTAAAGCAGTATAATATACTCCCTCCGCTTTTAGCTTTTATTAGTGCTTAAGTTTTATTTTGCCTCTCCGCCGCCCTTTTCTTTTCTTTTTATTTCTTAAATTATTAATTTTCTTATGCGTATGCTTACTTTTATAATTATTCTACTATACTATGCTTTAATATATCTACTTTAGTTTTTTATGCTTTATCTACTACCGGCTTATAAGTATCTTTTTATACAATACCCCTTAATATATGTAGCGACTATATACTACTACTATTATCTTAATTTTTACGCTAACTATTATTGCTTAATAAGTAAAGCGTAATCTATAATATATTTATACGGCGCCCGCTTTACTTAATATATATTAAACGTATAACGTCTTTTAATATAGCTACTTAATATAAAGTATATTAAAATTAAGCGTTGCTTTAAGTTTATAAATATTTTGCTTATACTTACGCTAAGTTATAATATTTACCTTTATATTTTAACCTTTTAACTATATATAATAGAATATTAACATAATATTAATATATTAGCGATATAATTACCGCTATAAATACGATTGAAAAATATGTATTATAAATAATATTTAAAAGCTATTATACTAACTTATTTATATACTTTTTAACCTTTAATAGATATTAACTAATAAAACCTTATTAATAAATACTATAATACGCGGAGTTAGTATATACTATTATTATAGCGTGCTAAGCTTAAATATACTTTAATATTAAAAGTTAATTTATTAGTATTAATTAGTACTATATAGTCTAGTAAAATTAAGTTATAGTTCTTTATATATTTTACTTATATTTACACTATATTTTATTATATTTTGTTATATCTTATCCTTATCTTATTATTATTTATACTTAGTATATATTTATAGTACGTTTTTATTATCCTTATTATTTAAACTGTTTTAATATCTACTAAGTATAGCTTAAAACTGCTTTTTATATTTAAAGAAAATAAATCTTTCCGCTACTCTTTTTATTATTCTTTTTACTTTTAAAGCTTATTTATTATTACTTTTTAACTTTTCTTTTATTATTATTTAAAATATATTATGCTTTTCTTTAAACTTCTTTAAAGTAATTATATCTTAAAAGTAATTAATTAGCTACTAAGTTAAGTTAATATACTTTTATTACTTTATAAGAACTAAGTATTACTTACTTCTTTTAACTTATTTTTACTAAGCTTATTTAATCTTTTTTATAATATACTTTAGTTTATTATTCCCCTTAATTATAAGTAATAGCTAAAAGTTATTTATTATATAGTAAAAAAACTTTATATATAATTTTTAATATACCTATAATATAATAGAAGGGGTTACTATCGCACTAATAAATAAAAGTCTACTAGTAATACTTAATAGTATTACTGCCTTTTATACTAGCTTTATAAAGTAACCGCACTACTAGTTTAACGGGGTCTCGCCCCCGCTTAGCTACTAGCCACCTTATAACTATCCCCCCTTTATAGTAGTATATCCTTAAGCTGCTAATTAACACGCCTTAAGCGCTTACCTATAAGCCCCGGTTCTTATAAGCAAGGATACTTTAGCTAACGCGGGCTCTTAAGGCTTAGCACGCCGCGCCCTTTAGTCTTTATAGTTACCTATAAGCTTAGCTGCTTAATATTTTATTACGTCTTAAGTCTTATGCCCCGCCTTACTATACGCTTATTATATGCTTACTTTATTAGCTTAACGTAGCTAAGCCGGTTGTTATTTATTGCCTAGTTTTAAATAAAAAGCTATAATTAAGTATTATAGTTATAATATAATAAGAAGGGTTACTATTATATTAATAAATAAAAGTCCGCTAATAATACTTAATAGTATTACTACTTTTTATACTAGCTTTATAAAGTAACTATACTATTAGTTAAATAAGGTCTCGCCCTTACTTAGCTACTAGCTACTTTATAACTAATTATAATATAATAAGAGGGGTTGTTATTATATTAATAAATAAAAGTCCGCTAATAATACTTAATAGTATTACTGCTTTTTATACTAGCTTTATAAAGTAACTATTTTATTAGTTTAACGGGGTCTCGCCCCCGCTTAGCTACTAGCTACCTTATAACTATCCCCCCTTTATAGTAGCACGTCTTTAAGCTGCTAATTAACACGCCTTAAGCGCTTACTTATAGGCCCCCGTTCCCGTAAACAGGGATACCTTAGCTAACGCGGGCTCTTAAGGCTTCGCACGCCGCGCCCTTCGGTCTTTATAGTTACCCGTAGGCCTAGCTGCCCGACGTCTTATTACGTCTTAGGTCTTATGCCCCGCCCTGCCGCGTGCCCGTTACGTGCTTGTTTTATAAGCTTAACGTAGCCGAGCTAGTTGCTATTTATTGCTAAGTCTTAAATAAAGAGCTATAGTTAGGTATTATAATTATAATATAATAAGAGGGGTTGCCGTTGTACTAATAGATAAAAGTCTGTTAATAATACTTAATAGTATTATTGCCCCTTATACTAGCTTTATAAGGCAACCGCACTACTAGTTTAACTAAGTCTCGCCCCCGCTTAGCTGCTAGCCACCTTATAATACCCCTTTTAGTATATTAAGTTTTACTATATATAAGCTAACTACTTTCGTTATAATATACTTTTAATATAGCTAATTAAGCTTTTAATAAGGCTAATTAAAAATAAACCCTTTTTATATTTAACTATACTTTATTTCTTACTTAAAGCTTTTTTTTATACCTAAATTTAGTTTACTATGTTTTTTTACTTAACTTATAATATAGTTATAACTGTTTAAAAAATATTAGCTACTTTTTTTTATTTTTTACGCGTAGTTTTTTATACTTTTTACGTTTAAGGTAAATAGTTCTTCTTTTTATATAATATAAATAAGCTTAATATTATGCTTATATATTATAAAGAAAAGTTTATACTTATTATTAATACTACTTAGTTATTTAATACTACTTAAAGGTAAAGTAGCTATTCCTCTTACTTATCTTACTTAAATTAAATATATATATTTAAGTAAGCTTATACCTTTTAACTTATATGCTTTATTACTTATTAAGGTGCAAATCCGCTATATCTGCTATATACGTTAATTATCCGACTATGTGATAACTAGCGCACAATGTTTTTACAAAGTCAGACGGATAGACATTTTGTTTACTTTATTAAATTTTTAATATTAAGCTAAGCTGAACCTTTTTTAGATTTTAGTTTATAAATAAAATTCTTATTAAAATCACCTTATTAAGTTAATTGCTTAGTTTATAATAATAAAGTTTAGTATCTTATAAAAGCGGAAATAAGATTATAAAAATCTTATAGTATATACTAAAACCTTTATTATTAGTATCGCTTTTAATATTATTGCTTTTATTAGTTTATTTATTATTACTTAAAGGTTTCTTAAGCCTTTAGTTTTAATTAGCAGGAAGTTAATTATAAAGTTTATTATTAAGTATATAAATAGTTATATAAAAAGAAGTAATAGCTAAAAAAGCCCTTTTTTAAGTTGACTTTTAATATAGCTTTTATTATATAGTCTATAGTTTTTAATAAGCCTACATACTATTAATAATTAGCTTAGCTAAAAGAATTTTTAAATTAATATTATAAGAGTTTTTCTACGCTTTAAGTGCTTTACTAGTATTAAGTTATATGTTTACTAAGCGATTAATACTTATAGCTTATTTAGCTTTTTATCCTTATACTTTTTAAAGTATTAAAGCTTACTAAGTACTTATAAATAATTTTAAAGTAAAAGTGCCCCTTTATATTAATAATATATTTACTTACTTTAACTTTTAATTACTATTTTAATAAATATTATTCATCGCTAATTTATACTACTTAACATACCGCTTAGTATTTATTATGTTTTTATAATATAACTATTTATTATTTTAATATGTTTTACTTATTAAATATATAAGCCGGCTATACTTACTTTTTAAGTATATTTTAATCGAAGTTTAAGTAAAGTTTTAGCTTAACTCCGCTATTATTTGCTTTATCTTTAGCTTAATATATAAAGTTAATTGCCACTGAAAAAACTTAATATTCTTTTAGCTACACGTTATTTAAAATAAATTAAACTACATGTTTTTTCCCTATTTTGTTTAATATACTCGCTAAATGATTTTAATTATAGCGTAATAATATATTAAGTATTATTATTAACCTTCTTAAATAATAATTTAATATAAAGGTATGGAAAATAAGCTTTATTACTTCTTTATTTTACCCTTTATTTAATCTTTTTTTATTATAATATACTATAAGTCCTTATAGGTTATTAATCTTAAAAACGCTAATATATTATATAACCTTGCTATTTAAAAGTCTTAAAATCGTATAGTTTTCAGTACCTTTTTATTATATAATAAGTAGTAATACTTTATATCGTTTAGCTATTTTAAAAAAATCCTACTAAGTACAATATTTTATTTAGCCTTACTTTTATTAATATACTGCTTATTATATATCTTAAGTAGTCTATTTTTAAACATATATTTCTTTTAAGGTTCTATAGCTAAAATATAAATAGATTATAAAACATATTTTAAATATATTTAAATATAGCTTAAGGCTTCCTAGTTTATAAAAAGGTTATATTATTTTTCTAAAGACTATTTAAGTATTATAAAGCCTTAGTATAAAGCAGGATAAAAGCATAATAATAATTTATAAACTTAAAGAAACTTTAAACGCTCTTTATATTCTTTAGTGCTTATTATATTTAAATAGCTTAAATCTTTCTTAAGTTGTATTAAACTTTACTTTTAGCTTCTTTAATAAAGCTTAAGTACTTTACTTTCTTTATTATTAAGTTTTATTTTTATAGGTTTAATTTAAAGCTTATTTTCCATAGTCTTTTAAGCACTTTAATTACTTTTTCTTAGTAGTTAAAAAGGAACCTTAATAAGTAAATTAATATATTATTTAAATAGACTATAATAAACTTATTAAAGTAGTCTTTTAATACTTAATTTATATAACGTTAAAAAGTAGTTAGTATTTTTATAAGGCTAAATAGGTATACTTATTACTTAAATAAGCTAAACTGTTTTTTAAAAGCTATTTAAAACTTATAGCCCTCCGTGATTTTAATCTTATAAAACGCTATAATAATATTAAGTTTTATAAATTAGTATACCTTTGCTAATATTTATAGTATCTTTATAATTAATAGTAGTATATATTAGTTATTTTTATTTAAAGCTTAATAGTTACAATAAAAGTATAAGCGGCTATTAAATCCCCTTATAAATAATACTAGTGCTATAAATAATAAGCTGCTTAAGTAGATAAGGGTTACTTTTAAAAACTTATTTAAAGTCTTCCGGAGAATAAAAAGCTTTTCTTTTAGAATATTATAAAAAGACTTTTATAGTAATAATAGCTTTTTACTATTTATATTTAAAGTAAAATAAATTTCATAGTTTATACTTTATCGGAATAAAAGTTACTTAATTGCTTTTATAAGTAAGAAAAGGTTTAAATAGACTTATAGTGCTTAAGCTAATATATAATCTACTAAGTTAATTAGTGTTTTAAGCTAAAAGGCCGTTTTTACGTTTTTTATTATAATTACCTTTATATTTAATACTTATTACCGCTTTTAATTATCCTTTTTAAACTTTTATTTATTAATACTTTACCGGAAAGATTTAAGACGTTTATTAGCTTTATATCTTAAATACTTATAATTTTTTTTGTTTCTTTAACCTTTAAAAGCTAATTTAAATCCTTGTTTTCTAACATTAAAGTAAGTCTTCTTTAGTATTATAAACTACTTTCTTTTTCCTAATTTATAGCCTTCTTAAAAGGATATTATAGCTTAACGTTAGTACTATATAAGTAAATGTTTATTTAAAATACCTGTTTATTTTTATTTTAATCGTTATAACTCTTTTTATTAAAAGTATTAATATATTTCTTTAAATGAAATTAAGTCGTTTTCTCGTTTAACTTATAAAAGTCTTAATAGCTTTATTACTACTTTTTGACTTATTATAATATAAGAATTATAGCTTATATTTATAAGCATATTAAGCTTTTTCTTCTTATTAATATTAACTTTAAAAAATACTAACTTTAATATAAAGTGCTTTTTTATTAACTTTTAATTTTTTTTATTTTTTTTCTCTTTTAATGCTTAACTTTATACTAAGATTTTTTTAAGTTAAAATTTACCTTTATTACATTTCCGACTATAACTTACGCTACTTAATTCATCTATACTAAAAAGCTTAAAGTTGAAAAGTTAACTATTACTAGTGCCTCCTAAACGTAAAAGCTTGAGGCGCTTTTAAGAATATAATATATATATTACTTAGCTATAACTTCTTTCTTACTTTAAAAAGCTTTTATTTAAACTTCAAAAAGAATATATAAACGTTTAATCTTCACTTTATTTAGTCGTATAAATAACTACCGCCGCTAATAATTAGATATTTATATTAAATTAAATTTAATTAAAGTACTTAAGAAACTCTTATTTATTATAGCCTTATTTTCAATTAGTGTTATAATAAGTCACTACGGTGTATTATATACTAGTATTTAAGTAATTATAAATAGAATAGAAAACCCTTTTTAAGCTTTAAAAAAATTCTTAGTTAATTTTATACTTTTTATATATATATTATGCTTAAGGCGTATAATAGCGATATTTGCTATTAAACTTTTTTAGCAATAAAAACGGCTTCTGTTAGTTCTTTTTCTTTGTTTTTATTCTTATCGTAGGCGTTTTAAGCCCGGCTATTAGTTTTTAAAGTAATATTAAGCTACTAGCTAATAATCTAGCTTTTTTTAATATATATATCCTTATTATTTCTTTTAGCTTTTATATTAAAATATTTAATTAGCTTATTAGCTATTAAATTTTTCATTTGCTTACTTAAGCTTAGTAGCTTATTTTAATAGCTCTTGCTTATCGCGAGAAAATTACTTACTTAACTCTTACTTAGATATTAGCTTCTTTTAGCTTTTCTTTTTACTTAACTTAAGCTTAGCCTTTTTACGCTAAGTAGCTATTTAACTTATACTATATTATTAATAGGAAGTCTTTTTTTAAGTTCTATAACCTTATTTAAAAAGAATTTAAAACATATAAAAAGCTAGTATATACTTAGCTTAGTAGTATATAGCTAAATAATTATTTATTTAAAGCTAAAAAAAGAAAAAAGACAACTTTATTTAAGCTATATAAATTCTTATTAATTTATTTCGATTAAACGGCTTATACTTAAGTTAAGTTTAAGCTAAAGTTAAACTAAGTTTAAGTTAAGTCTTATTAAATATTAGCTATTTATTAGCTTATCTTTAAGGTAATTGCTATAATATAACTATAGTTTCTTTTATTATATAGCTCGTTTTTTTTTAACTTTTAGCTTTATAGCTTTACTATATTTAAAGCAATATTTAAACAATAGTATAATATATCCCCGCTTGAGCTATATAGGCTTAAAAAAGTGTTTTTAAGCGTATAATAAAGCTAGTATTAAGATTAATAAAAAGGGAGCTAAGAGCTTTTATTATAAAGTATATTACTTAATTTAAGCGGACGTAATAAGTAGCTATAACTTAAGCAAAAGAGCTTAAAAGTTTCTTATATATATATATTAAGATATTTTAGAATATAAGCCTACGGGCTAAAAAGAAATAAATTACTACTTCTATAGTATTAATATCTTTATAAGATTTTACTAAGTATTATTTTTGCTTATATAAGTTTAATTCTTTAATATATTTAAAGTCTAAAAGTTATAAGTTAAAAAAGGTGGTACAGGCGCTTTTATTTAAATACTAGCATTAAATAATATAACAGAATTTATTATTAAAAGCATAAAAACCTAAGTAAAAGAAAACTATTTTATACTATAATATAGCGCGCCTTACTTATATAAGTAAAACGGTAAAGCAGAAAAAGCCGGCTATATGCTTATTAAGTCCGCTAAAGTAATATACGTAAAGATAAAGCTATTAAACTTTCTTAAGTCTTAGTAAATAGAATTAGCTATATATATACCTAACCTTTTACTTATACGTAGTATAGCCTTTAAAGAAGCGATGCTAAAAGCCTTATTTAAAGAGATTAAAGTTCCTTATAAATACTGTATTAAATATACTTAAGCTTAAGGTTATATTATATATATAACTAAGCCGTAAAAACATTAGCTAAAATAGCTAAAATAAACTTTAAAGCATAAAAAAAGAGACTTATAAGACTTAAAAAGCTTAATAACTATATTTAGAAAGTATAGCTTTTTAACTAAAAGAAAATTAAAAATAGTAAAGATATATACTTTTATAAAGTAAATAAAAAGACTTTACTTTTTTATAAAAAAGACTAAAATATTATAGTTTTTAATAAAGAAAAAAATAAAGCTAGGATTATAAAAAAAATACTTTATTTTTAAAGTTACTAAGAACCTTTTAATTATTTAGATTAACTTAATTATTATAATAATAAGAAGTTTAAAAAGAAGAAGTTAAGTAGCTTTTACGATAAAAAAAAACAAAAAGCTAAAATAATAGTAAGCTTTAAAGTAGCTACTACTATTTTTAAAGCAATAATAAGCTTTAAAGCGGCTATTATTAACATTTTATTAAACCTTTTCCTCGCTAGCGATAATAATACTAAGTTAAATAATAATAATATAGATATTTTAATACTAAATACTTTACTAAAAAGGCTAAAGGTATACTTAAAAAGAGCTTTAAAAGTTTAAAGCTATTTAAAGACGGCTTTTTTAAGTATAAACTATTTAAAGACCTTTTTAAAAACAATATAGTAAAAAATACACTTAACTTTTTATACGCTAACTTATAAAAGTAAAAGACTTATTAATTCCCTGTTTAAAGTATTATAAGCTAATAAAGTATACTAACTTAATAATTAGTTATCTTACTAAAAACCTAATTAAGTAGCTATTAATAAAAAAAGGCTATAAAAGCTTATATTAAAAGCTTTAATATTAAAGCTTATTATCCTTAACTAACCTTAATAGCTATTTTAACTAAGTATATTAATAGTTTTTTAAGAAGCTTATTATATAAAGAATAAATTTAATAACTTAAGTAATTAGCTAGTTTTCTTTATTTTTAGCGTAATAATTACTACTATAAAAAGTATATATAGCGGAAACCCTATTCTATTAGTAATCTTAAGTACTAAAAGTACTAATATTTAGTAGAGTAAATACCGCTAAATAGAAAAAAGTAACTAGTAAAGTAAATACCGCTAGTTATAAGTTATAATTATTAATATAGATACCGGTAAACTAAGAGTATAAGGCAGGAGTAAGGCACTAAGGCAAAAAAGGGTAAAGGTAGTAAGAAAAGCAAATTCGAATTACTTAAAGTTTTAAGTTTTAGCTAAGAAGAAAAGGAGAAAAGAGAGTCTTTTATATGCGTAGAGAGGTGTTAGCCGGATTATTATTATGCCGTTCCGGCGTATTATAGTTATTCCGGTCCGCCGGATTATTATTATTTCTTTCCAGGCTATAAAGTAGACTTTTCCGCTTATTCTTTATTAGTACTAAGTTTATATTCGTCTTTTATTAGCGTATAAAAAGCTATTAAATTCTAGGAGAATATTGCTTATACAATATATTAGCTAGAGTATATTTCAAAATCTAGTATAACATTTATTTCTTATTAAGATAATCTAGTAATAGGATTTTACTCCTTTATAGATAGTTATAAAGAGAGATAACATAGCTTAATAGTAAAAGACAGCTAGTATCTACTATAAGTAATATAAGTTAAATACGCTTAAAATCGGCTTAAGCTAGCTTCGGCTAGTAATAGAATGAATTTCGGATAAATCGACTAATACCTTATATAATTAACTAATGCTTTATATAAGACTAAGGTAAAAAGCCTCTTTTAAAAAAAGAATAAAATCTTATAAAAGGTTTTAAAATAAGGATATTTAGTCTTATAAGCTAGTTATAAGTTATAAAGCGTATATTACTTATAACTAGTAATAAAAATAGTATAAGCTATTTTTATTAACTAAAAAAGTAGTTTAATAACCTTATAAGTTATATAAAGTATAAGTTATAGATTATTATATAAGAGCATATAAAAGTATATAAAAGGAAAGCCTTTTAGTAGCTTTAAAAAGATATAAAAAGAGGTCTTTTCTTTTTCTTTTTTTAACTTTTTTTAACCTTTTTTTAGTTAGTTTTAACTTTAGAAATCCGTATAATAAGATACTTTTACCTTATTTAGTTTACTAGTTTATACTAAGTCTTTTTCGCCTTTTTAATTGAAATTATAAGCCTAATGAATTATATAAAAGTATTAATCTTAATAAAAGATTAATGTTTCCGCTATATAAAACTAGCTTATAGTATAAATTATAACTTGTAGCTTCGATAAAGATTACTTAGTATTTTATACTTAGTAAGTTTTAAAAGCTAAAAAAGAAAAAAACGTATTTATTATAATTACGTCTATTTAATTATAATAAATAAAAGAAGAAATATCTACTTTTATTATACTATAGCTAACTAGTTAGCCGTAGTTTAATTTAAAGTATTTAAAGCTTTCTTATCTTCTTATAAGCTTTATGTTGCAAATATAAGGAGTGTATACGCCAGGGCCCCACACCTATTTCACTGCGAGAGCCCTAGGCGTAGCCCTAGCCCTTATTTGCAGGGGTCAGCCACATATATATAAGGGCACCCCTTCGCACACACATTCCTTCCTAGCTAGCTAGACACTATTATTATCTTTTAGAGCTCTCTTTTCTATACTTTATAAATAGTAGTTTTATTTAAAAGATTAAAGCACTTAAATCTTATATTAAAAAATTAGCTAAGCTATAAAAGTTTATTAACTCTTTTAAAGCTTCTTTTTAGTTTTATCCTACTATAATAAACTAAGAAATAGTAAAAGTTATATTTATATTTAGTTACTTATAAGACTTAGTAGTAACGTAGTTCCCACCGATTCTTAAAGACTATATAGAGAATAGTTTTAAAGATAGGGATTTCGAGACGAAGAATATTTTTAAGAACTTTCATAACTTTAAAGTAGCTTTACGAAAAACGTTCGGAATTATAAATAAGCAACGATTAGTAAAGGATAAATTAAAAAGCCTTAAGCAAGTTATATCTTATCGGCTTACGTAGCTCGAATTTTATAAATAACTTTTTAGCTAAAATAAGAAGACGATGCCCTTATATCTACTTTTTATAAAGGGTTAAAAAAAAGGTTAAAGACGAAATTTACTGCTAAAATAAGCTATAAACGCTTTTAAACTATATTAGTCTAGCGGTCTAAATAGACGATAAGTAATACGAACGCCGGCAATAAAGAAAGCACCGTTTAACTCCTTATATGGTTACTAAGAGAAATAATAAAAAGCAAAAGCACGACTTAAGTAATATAATAGACTTAAATACCCTTAAGTTAAGCTTGCTAAAGCCCGCTAAAAAAGCTATTTAATACTTTAATTATTAAAAGAAAGGCTATATTATAAGAGATTATATTAAGAAAAGGAATTATTTTAAAAGAAAGAATATACCTATTTAAGGAAATAATATCTTAGCTTATAATCCGCAATCTACTTTACTACTACTTTTTATTTAGGATACTAAAACTAACGTAAAGCTTATTATACTAACCCTTAGTCCGTTTAAGACTAGTTTACTTATAAAAGGTCTTTATAAAAAGGACTTAAAATAAAAATAAAGGTAAGCTTAAACGATTAATAGAGAAATGCTTTTAAGACTATGAATAATTATAAACATAGAACTTCTATATAAACTATTAATAAAGACGACGAAAATACTTTTTATTTAATACAAATACTATACTTTTAAATACGGAAGAAAGTTATAATCTTAAAGACTTTAAATTTAAAAAAATAAACAAAAAGCCTACTTTTATAAAAAATATAAAGATAGGCCTTATCCTTCTTTTATTAAGTATCTTAATATAATAATTACTATTAAGGATCAGGTTTATAAGTAGCTATTTTAAACTAAATATTAAAATAACGACTACTTTATATATAAATCGGATAAGTAAGGAAGCGGCTAGTTTTTTAAACTAAGAAAGACTTATAATAAACCCGCTATAATAACTAAAAAAACTTATAACTAATACTAAGGTTTATATAAAAAACCTTAAGAAGAATATTAAAGCTAATAAAAAGGAACTTAAGTAAAAAAATACTAATAACCGGATTAAAATCGAATAACTTTTACTTTTTAAGTAATATAATAAGACAACTATTAAAAACCTTTAAGATAGTAACCTAGCTTTAATAAATAAGATTATAAAGCTAGAGGAAGATTGCGTATCTCTTTTTATATATATTACTAATTTAATTAAGTATAAAGTTAATCTTAAGAAAAAAAGCAATAAGCTAGCCGATAAGCTTAAAGAAATAATAGAATTCCTTAAGCTAGTTATTAAAAGTACGTTTAAACGATATAGTAAGTATTTTAAGACTAATTATAATCTTTATAATAAAAATTAAAATTTAAAAATACTATTAAAAGTAAAGTAATTCTTTAAAGATATGCTTAAAAACTAGCTAAAAGCTAAGCAAGAGGAAATTAAGAACTAAAAGTAATAAAAAGAAATTAATTGCAATAAAGGTATTAATACTATTAGTAAAGCAGTAAAAAACTATAAAACTAATTAAGATTAAGTTTTTAAAGCTATTAAGAAGCTTAGTAACTTAGAAAAACTAATTTTATAAAAGAAATTAAGATTTACTAAAAGGTTAGTAAATAAGATAAAAACCTTATAAGCTTAGAAATAATAAGGCTATTTTTTAAGATAAAGAACTTACTTATATTAAACAATTATTCTTAAAGTATGAAAATAACCTTTTTATTAAAATTAAAAGAATATTGCTATACTATATTAATATATTATCGTGAAATAGGTAGCTATATTTCTCCTATAATAGTATATCGTTTAAAATTACGTTATAAAAGAAAAGAAGAGCTTTATATACTACGTTTAGCAAAGGGATTACCCTTTAAGTATAATAATAGTAAGATTATATATAAGATTAATCCTCTTATATATATAATCGGGATTTATAACTTTAAAAATTCTTTTAACGTCTTAGCTATAAGTTATAATATTATATTAAGACTACCTTTTTTATAAAAATATTATCTTATAATAGATTAAGATAAAGGCCTTTTAAGGTTTAAAGATAATACTTTCTATATTCTTTTTTATAGTTTAATAAAAGACAAACCCGGAATAAAACCTTTAAATAACTTTAATACGGCAATACTTAATAATAACTATATAAGGAATAGTAGTAACGATAATAATAAAGCGGCCTATATAGTAATAAATATCGTAATAATAGATATCGGAACAAAAAATAGTAAAAGGACTAGTATAATAAAATATAATACTACTATAACTAGTATAATATAAGCGAAAACGAAGCCGAACCTTTATAAAAATACTAAAAGCTATAAAGATAATTATAAAGCTACTTATAATTTATTAAAAGAAAATCTATTAAATATCTTAAAGAATATTAAGTAATAATACTTTAAAATAAAGATAAGATTAAGAAACAGAATAAGAGAAAAAGATAAGATAATTTATATAAAGGCTTATTATTGCGGAACCCTTAGTGTTTCTTATATACTAAGTAGTAAGGCGTAATTTATCTAATTTAAATTTACTAGCCGGAAAAGGAGAAGAAGACTTAGTGCTAGCTACTAATCTAAATAAGGTAAGGGTATCTTATTATACGGATTTCTTATGTTAAAACTAGCTAAAGAAAAAGAAAGAAGAAAAGGAAAGAAGTTAAGGGAAAAAGGAGGTAAGACCTCCTTTTATACCTTTTTAAGGCTATTAAAAAGCTTTCCTTTTATATGCTTTTATATGCCTTTATGCTAATCTATAACTTATACCTCGTAAAACTTTTAAGGTTACTAAACTACTTCTTAAGCTAATAAAAATAGCTTACGCTATCTTTATTACTAGTTATAAGTAATATACGCTTTATTACTTATAACTAGCTTATAAGACTAGATATCCTTATCTTAAAACCTTTTACGAGATTTTATCCTTTTTTAAAGGTAGGCCTCTTACTATAGCTTTATATAAGATATTAGTCGATTATATAAGGTATCGGTTGATTTTATCTAATATAAATCCCGTTATTAGCCGAAGCTAACTTAAGCCGAATATAAGCGTATCTAACCTATACCGCTTATAGCTAATACTAGCCGTCTTTAACCGTTAAGCTATATCGTCTCTCCTTATAACTACCGGTATTTACTTTAATAGTTATAACTTATAACTAGCGGTATCTACTTTACTAATTACTCTTTTATATCTAGCAGTATTTACTTTACTAGATATTAGTACTTTTAGTACTTAAGATTACTAACGAAATAGGGTTTCCGTTATATATTCCCCTCTTTAAGGTCTTTTTAAACCTAAAAAGATAAACGTCCTTTTCTTATAGGTTCCTCTTAACCTTTAAGAAACTATCTATAATATTTAAAGAAATCCTACTTTAAAGAGAGTAACTTTAAGAGTTCTTTAAAGAAAATCCTAATCTTTTATCTTCTATAGATCCTTTTTTATATTATTTCCTTTAGAAAATCTTATTTAGATTTCCTTTTACTTTTACTATTTAAGATAGTAAAAAAATCCTAGCTTAAAGAAGCTAACACTTCCTCTTAAGGGGTTTATTGATTAAAATCCTTAACATTTCTATAAGCATTTCTTAAGTGCTTTATAGGTTCTTAAGTATTATTTAAATTAAGATAGTCCTTTTACTTTATTAAATAAAAGTATTCTTAATTTTCTATTTTCTTAGCGAGTATAGTCTTTACTATATATTCGCTTTCTTTAACTCTTTTAAAGTCTAGCTCTCTTAATACCTTAGCTTTCTATAAAGTCGGCTTTAGTAAAGATATATAAAAATTAGGGTAAATAAGTAAACTAGTTAAAAGTTTTAACTTATAATTAACCTTTTTTATTTTCTCTATAACTTTAAAAGGTCTTATCTTTTTATAATCTAATGACTTATTAAGTCTATTAGTCTTAAGATTCCTCGTTAGAAGATATACTTTATCGCTTTTAGATAAAAAAGGTTTTAAAGACTATCTCTTATTATAATAATACGATATCTTCTTAGCAATATATTTTAATTCTAATTTTATAAATCCGTATAGGCTAATTAACTACTTAGAGTTTAATATAGCTTTTTCGGCTATAACTTCTATAGGTAAAGAAGACTTATAAGCTTTAAGGGTAAAGCTTTAATTCGCGAATGCCGGAGTATTTTTAATAAGCTTAGAATAAGAGATATTATACGCTAACTATACTATAAGCAATTAAGAAAGCTAATTATCCTACTAATAACTTATATAGCTTTTAAGATATTGCTTAAGCGTTTAATTTAATCGTTTTATTATTTTATCTATAATAAGGTAAAAAGCAGTAGATAATTTATGCTTTATACTTAAGGCTTACGTTAAACTTTGTTAGAAATTCGAAATAAATTTCTAATCCTTTCCCGAAATAATTAAACTTAGAAGTCCTCGATTAGCTATAATATATCTTATAAAGGTATAAGATAACTTTTTTACGTTAATAGCTTTATACGTTAAAATAAAATAGCCGTACTTTATAAGACGATTAACTATAACTAAAATAAAATCGTATTTTATATTAGTCGTAAGATCTATAAACTTTAGTAATTTTATAATAAAGTTTAAGGCTATAGAGTCTTAAGGTCTTAAACGAACTTTTAAAGAAATTAAGTTACTATAAGGCTTATATTATATTGCCTTACTTTTATTATATACTTCGTATAACTTAATAACTCTTTAGATTTTCTTATAGAGGTTATAGGTATTATAATAGTTTTTAATCCTATTTTACGTTTTAGTAATACTTTAATATTTATATAAAGGGTGCGAATAAAAATCTATTATAACTATTTTCTTAGTCTTTAAAGTAAGGCATAGCTTATTCTTATAAAAGGCTATTTTCCCCTCTTACTTAAGATTCTTATATCTTTTCTTATCTAAGTTCTTATAAGAATTCTTAAGTAATTTTAAAGTATTAAGATCTCCTTATATATTAAATAGTATATATAACGTCTTTATCTTTAAATTACTATTATTATTAAGAAATAATAAGGTCTCTTTATAAGGCTCTTTTTTATCGTTAAGGTCCGGTCGTTAGCTAATTATATTAGCTTAGTTATTTTAAAAACCTTTCTTATAAATAATCTTATAATTAAATTCCGAAAGGAATTTAGCCTATCTTATTTACTTAGCATTAAGCTACTACGTCGTAGTAAAATAACTAATATTCTTATAATCCGTATAAACCTTAAGTTTATATTTATTCCTTAAAATATAATGCCGAAATTCTTTAAAAGTATATATAATAGCTAAGAATTCTTTTTCGTAAATTAAGTAATAAATTTCTGCCTTTACTAGCCTTTTTAAGTAAAACGCTATAAGTTTAAGAATATTGTTTTTATCGCGCTAGCTTAGCTACGCGCTTAATGCAAAATTAAAAGCATCCGTTTTTAATTTTAACGGCTTCTCTATATTATAGGTATTTAATATAAGTTCTTTAATAAATAATCCTTTAATTTTTCTAAAAGCTTCGTCTGCTTTTAAGTTCTACTTAAAAGGGTCCGTTTTAGCTTTTTTTAATACTAATAATATCGGTATAATTATCTTTAAAAAGTCTGATATAAACTTTCTATAATAATTTATATATCCTATAAAGCTTTAGATTTCCTTAATATTTATAGGAATTAACTAATCTTTAATTATAGAAATCTTCTATAGGTTTATCCTTATATAAAAAGGAGTAATTATATACCTTAAGAATTCTATTTCTTATATATAAAAGCTATATTTCTTTAGTAAGATATATAAGCTAGCTTTTCTTAACGCTTTTAGCACTATATTGACTTCTTTATAGTATTGCTTTAGCGTATTAAAGTATATAATAATATTATTTAAATAAGCCGTATAGAATCGGTTTAAATAAGAATTTAATATACTATTAATTCTCTTTTAAAAGGTCGCCGGTATATTAGTTAATCTTAAAGGTATAACTAAAATTTCGTAAAGTCTATATCGCGTTTTAAAGGCTATTTTAAATTCGTCTCCTTCTTTAATACGTATTTAGCTTTAAGCAGATTTAAGGTTAACCTTAGTATACTACTACTTATTAGCTAATCTATCTCTTATTTTGCTTATAAGAGGTAATAAAGTCTAGTCCTTTATTATATCGTTATTTATTTCTTTAAAATCGATATAAAGTCGAGTTTTTTCTTTATCTTTACTATTTTTTAAAGCAAATAGTATAAGAGCTTTATATTTTAATTTAAACTCTTAAATATAATCTTTTTATAAGTTTTTATCGATATATTCTTTTAATAACTTTAAACACTTCTTATTTAAGTTATATATCTTATAGAATCTAAGCTTAAAGCCTTCTTTTAACTTAATTTCATAATCCTAATTACCTTATAGCGGTAGCCTATCTTTAAGTAGCAGCGTAAATATATCGAAATACCTCTTTAGCATATTTCTAAGTATTTTTAAATAACAATCCTTAAGGTGTTTTAAGTTAATAGTACCTTCTAAACGTCTTATATACTGCATTCGCTCTTTAAGGTATTTTAAACTAATAGTACCTTCTAAATACTATAAGCTATTCTTATATATCTTATTCTTAATCTTTTTCTTATTCCGTTTCTTTTTAATCTTATCTTTTTACTTAGAATATTACTACTTAATATTCTTTAAGATATTCGATAGATTTTCTTTTAATAAATTATAAGTAGCTTTATAATTATCTTTTAAGCTTTTAGTTTCTTTACTAAGGTTTAGCTTTTATTTTGCTTATATTATACTAATCGTAGTTGCTTTATTTATAGTCGTATTAGTTATTTTATTGTCTTTCGTTATAATATTTATTGCGATATTTATATCTTTATAGGAAGCTTTATTATCCTTATCGTTAATATTCCTTATATAGTTATTGTCGGGTATTGCTATATTTAAATTATTTAAGGGTTTCGTTTTAAGGTCGTCCTTTATTAAACTATAAAAATAAATATTTAAGGTATCGTCTTTAAACCTTAAAAGGCCTTTATCTTAATCTATTATAAGATTATATTTCCGTAAAAAGAGTAGTCTTAATATAACATTATAGCTAATAGTTAAGACATTAAAGGAATCTTTAATGTTATAAATCCCGATCGTATACTTAAGAGGATTAGTCTTTAGCATAATCTTGCCGTTATTATACTTAAAGGGTAATCTTTTTACTAAAAGAAGTATATAAGGCTTATCTTTTCTTTTATAACGTAATTTTAAACGATTTACCGTTAAAAGGGAAATATAGCTACTTATCGCACCGTAATCTACTAATACGTTAAGGCGATATCCTCTTAATTTTAATAAAAAGTTTATTTTTATACTTTAAGAATTATTATTTAACGTAAGTAAGTTCTTTTTATTTAGAAATAGCCTTATTATTCTTAAGCTTTTTAGTTTTTTACCTCGTTTACCGACTTCTTAGTAGATCTTAATTCTTTCTATAAAACTAGTTTATCTAAGTTATTAAGCTTCTTAATCGCTTTAAAAACTAAATCTTTAATAATAACATAATTATCTATTACGATATTATTAATAAAAACTCTTTTAATACGAATTATTTTATTATATCGTTTAAGGTTATTATACTTATTTTATTGCTTTTCTAGCTAATCTTTAAGCATATCTTTTAAGAATCTCTTTACTTTTAAAAGTATTTTTAAATTATAATTCTTATTATAAAGATTATAATTTATCTCGAAATACTTACTATATTGTCTAAACGTATCTTTAATAGCTAAATTAAGGAATTCCGTATCTTCCTTAAGCCTATCGGCTAGCTTATCGTTCTTTCTCTTAAGATTATCTTTATCTTAAATTAGATTAATAATATACGTAAAAAGAGATATATAATCTTCTTCTAGCTTAATTATCTTATTCGTTAAAGCTAGGTTACCGTCCTTAAGGTTTTCGATAGTCGTTTCGTTATACTGCTTAAAGAGTAAAAGTTATTTAATTTTAACCTAGTTATTAGTGTTTTCTTATATAAGTTCCTTTTTATCGACTTCGATATCCTCTTTAAGGTTTTCTATAAAAACCTTAGTATTAGTAGTAAGTTCTTTAGTTATTATAGCGGGTTTATTAAAAGTCTTCTTTAGTTTAAGAAACTATTTGCTTCCTTACTTATCCGAGAGGTATATAAGGTAAGTATCTTTATAGTATTTAGTTTAAGATAGCTATTTATACGCCTTATTCTTAATAGTAATAACTATATTAAGATATTTTATAAAAGGAGTATAAAGCCCGTTACTATCTTCTTTATTAAAAGAAGGCTTTTTATCTATTTCTTATAAATTAAGGTTTTCCGCATTATAGCTACCTTTTATATTCGAAGGTATAACGTTTATATTAAAATAAAGAGCGTTTTCCTCGTTTTTATAAATAGTCTATAAGGAAGTTTCTTACTTATAATTATTCTTAGTCTTTAAAGCATTTCTTTACTAGTTATCTAAGCTTTTAGCTTTTAACTTTATCTCTTTATTAGGTTCTTCTTTATAAAGACCCTTTATAGGCAAACTAATCTTAAACAGACTAAGGGTCGGTATAGTAAGCTTAACGTCGATTTTTTTAGTATTCTTAATTAAAGGTAATAGCAAAGTATATAGCGGATTATAGGCTAAGAGGGCATTATTCTTACGAATAAGTATATTCCTTCCCTTAAAGAAACTCTTTTTCTTAATATAATCTACTACGATATAGCCTTCTTTTATATAGTTAAAGCATCGAATAGCTTTCTTAGCGGGCTTTAGCAGGCTCGCCTTAAAGGTATTTAGGTTTACTACGTTACTTAAGTCGCGCTATCGCTTTTTATTAATTTTCTTAATAACCCTACTAAGAGTTAAATAGTACTTCTTTCACTACTAGCGTTTATACTACTTATTATCTATTTAGACCGCTAGACTAATGTAGTTTAATAGCGTTTTTAGCCTATCTAGGTGGTAGATTTCGTCTTTAACTTCTTCTTTAAGATCTTCGTAGAAAGTCGCTATAAGGGTATCGTCTTCTTATTTTAGCTTAAAAGCTATTTATTAAATTCGAGCTACGTAAGCTAATAAAGACGTAATCTACTTAAGGCTTCTTAATTTATGCTTGGCTAATCGTTACTCGTTTATTATTCTAAACGTTTTTTATAAAGCTTTTTTAAAGTTATCGAAATTCCTAAAAATATTCTTCGTCTTAAAATTCCTATCTTTAGGACTATTATCTATATAGTCCTTAAGAATTAGTTTAAACTATATTGCTACTAGGCCTTATAAGCAACTAAATATAAATATAACCTTTACTACTTCTTAATTTATCGTACTAAGATAAAACTAAAAATAAGCTTTAAGAGAGGTAATAAACTCTTATAGCTTAGCTAATTCTTTAGTATAGGGTTTAGGAGCCTTAATCTTTAAAATAGAACTACTATCTATAAAGCTTATTTAAGGATAAGAAAGCTCTAAATGTTTTAAACTAGCTTACGGCTAATTAGTTAGCTATAGTATTATAAAAGTAGATATTCTTCTTTTATTTATTATAATTAGATAAACGTAATTATAATAAATACCTTTCTCTTACTTAATAGCTTAAAGAACTTACTAAGTATATAAATATTAAGTATTTTTTATTAAAGCTATAAAGTTCGTAAAGATTCTTATAAGCTAGTTTTATATTACGGAACCCTTAGTATTTCTTATATACTAAGTAGTAAGGCGTAATTTATCTAATTTAAATTTACTAGCCGGAAAAGGAGAAGAAGACTTAGTACTAGCTACTAAACCGAATAAGGTAAGGGTATCTTATTATACGGATTTCGCGTATTAAAACTAGCTAAAAAAAAGAAAAAAAAAGAGTTAAGGGAAGGAGGAGGAAGGACCTCCTTTTATACCTTTTTAAGGCTACTAAAAAGCTTTCCTTTTATATGCTTTTATATGCTTTTATATACTAATCTATAACTTATACCTTATATAACTTATAAGGTTACTTAACTACTTCTTAAGCTAATAGAAATAGCTTATGCTATTTCTATTACTAGTTATAAGTAATATACGCTTTATTACTTATAACTAGCTTATAAGACTAAATATCCTTATTTTAAAACCTTTTATAAGATTCTATCCTCTTTTAAAGGTAGGCATCTTATTATAGCTTTATATAAGGCATCGGTCGATTATATAAGGTATTAGTCGATTTTATCTAATACGAATCCCGTTATTAGCTAAAGCTAACTTAAGCTAAATATAAGCGTATTTAACCTATACCGCTTATAGCTAATACTAGCTATCTTTAACCGTTAAGCTATATCTTCTCTCCTTATAACTACCGGTATCTACTTTAATAGTTATAACTTATAACTAGCGGTATTTACTTTACTAGTTACTTCTTTATATTTAGCGGTATCTACTTTACTAAATATTAGTACTTTTAGTACTTAGGATTACTAACGGAATAAGGTTTTTGTTATACTTATAGTATTTAGAAGGTACTATTAATTTAAAGCACCTAAAAAAGCGAATTTAGTATATAAGACGGCTAAAAAGTACTATTAATTTAAAACACCTAAAAGATTATTATTTTAAAATACTTAGAAATATATCAAAAAGATATTTTAATATATTTATACTACCGCTTAAAGATAAGCTACTACTAAGAGGTAGTGGAGATTACGAAATAAAGTTAAGAGAAGGCTTAAAGCTTAGATTCCGTAAGATATATAATTTAAATAAAAAGTATTTAAAGTTATTAAAAGAATATATTAATAAAAACTTATAAAAAGGTTATATTAAATAGTTTAAATTAAAACATAAAGCTCTTATATTATTTACTTTAAAGAATAGTAAAGATAAAGAAATAACTTAACTTTATATTAACTTTAAAGAAATAAATAATAGTATAATAAAAAACCGGACTTTATTACCTCTTATAAGCAAAATAAGGGATAGATTAGTAAATAAGTAGTAGTATATAAAAGTTAAATTAAAATGAAATTATAGCTAAATATATATAAAAGAAGGAGATAAATTTAAAATAGCTTTTAAAATTCAATATAGACTATATAAATTGTTAGTTATACCTTTAAGATTTATTAATATATACGTAGCCTTTTAAAAGAGAATTAATAGTATATTAAATCCTTATATAGACCTTCTTTATATAGCTTACTTAGATAATATTATTATTTACTTTAATATGCTAAATTAATACTATAAAGAAGTAATATAATGCTAAAAGTATTAAGAAAAGCTAGCTTATATTTCTAACCGGAGAAATATAGTTTTTATATATAAGAAGTAAAATTCTTTAAGGATATAATTCCTCTTTTTTTATATAAACATAAATACTTATAAGATTTCTATAATTAAAAATAAGCTAATTCTTATAAATATTGAAGAAATCTAAAGCTTTATAAGATATATAAATTATTATAAGAAGTTTATTTTAGACTTTTTTAAGATAATTATTCCGATTTTATTAGTATTAAAAAGGATAAAAATAGACCTTTTTAAGTAGAACTTAAAAGTAGATAAAGTCTTTAAAAACATTAAAGAATTACTTATTAAAAAACCTATATTAAATACCTATAATATAAAGAAGCTATTAATATTAAAAATAAATACTTTTAATTTTATATTAAGCACGTAGTTAAACTAGCGCAATAAAAACAATATTTATAAGCTTATAGCGTTTTACGTAAAGTATTTAGTAAGTATAGAGATTTATTACCCTATTTATAATAAAGAATTCTTAGTAATTATCTATACTTTTAAAGGATTTTAATACTATATCTTAAGGAATAAATATAAACTTAAGGTTTATATAGATTTTAAGAATATTAATTATTTTACTATATAATAATAATTAAATACTAAGTAAATAAAATAAGCTAAATTTCTTTTAGAATTTAATTATAAGATTATTTAGAAAAAAGGTTTTTGAAAAATAACTAAGCTAATATAAATAGCTAATACCTTAACCTTAATAATATAAAAGAGCTTTAAAAAGAGACCTTATTATTTTTAAATAATAATAGTAATTTAAAGTTAAAGACGTTATATATACTATTAAATATATAAGGAGATCTTATTACTTTAGAATTACTTAAGAATTCTTATAAGAACTTAGATAAGAAAGAATATAAGAATCTTAAGTAAAAAAGAAAAATAGCGTTTTAAAAAATAAGCTATTCTATACTTTAAAGACTAAGAAAATAGTTATAATAGATTTTTATTCGCACCCTTTATATAAATATTAAGGTATTATAAGAACGTATAATAGGATTAAAAACTATTCTAATACTTGCAACCTTTATAAGAAACTTTAAGGAGTTGTTAAGTTATATAAGATATATAATAAAAGCAAGGCTATATAATATAAGCCTTATAGTAACTTAATTGTATTTAAAGTTCCTTTAATACCTTAAACCTTTATAGCTTTAAACTTTATTATAAAACTACTAAAGTCTATAAATTTTATTACTAATTTAAAATACGATTTTACTTTTATTAAAGTTAATTATCTTAAAAGGTATAGCTATTTTATTTTAGTAAAAAAAGCTATAAATATAAAAAAGTTATCTTTTACTTTTATAAGATATATTATTGCTAATAAAGGACTTCTAAGTTCGATTATTTTAAATAAAGATTAAAAATTATTTTAAATTTCTAGCAAGGCTTTATATAAGTCTTAAGTATAAAGTCTAAATTATTTACTGCTTTTTACTTAATTAAAAAAGAATAGTAAAACAATTAAATTAAACGCTTAAGTAATACCTTAAAAGCTATTAAAATTATTAGTAAGATAATTAGCTTTCGAAATTGCTTATAGCATTATTAGCGTATAATATCTTTAATTTTAAACCTATTAAGAATACTCTAATATTTATAAATGATAGCTTTATACTTAAAGCCTATAAGTCTTCTTTACTTAAAGAAGTTATAGCTGAAAAAGCTATATTAAACTTTAAGTAGTTAATAAGCTTATATAAATTTATAACATTTCAATTAAAATATAATACTAAGAGAATATTATATTATTATAATAAAAAGTAGTCTTTAAAACCTTTCTTATTTAAAGGCGATAAAGTATATCTTTTAATAACGAATCTTAAGGCTAATAAACTTAATAAATCTTTAGATTATAAAAAGATAGGACCTTTTAAAGATATAAAGAAAATAAGAAAAGTTAACTATAAGTTAAAACTTTTAACTAGTTTACTTATTTACCTTATTTTTTATATATTTTTACTAAAGCCGACTTTATAAGAAGCTAAGGTAGTAAGAGAGCTAGAGGTAAGGAAAGTTAAAAAAAGTAAATATATAGTAAAAGCTATACTCGTTAAAAAGAAAGAAAATTAAAAATACTTTTATTTAGTAAAATAAAAAGATTATCTTAGTTTAGATAATACTTAAGAACTTATAAAGCACTTAAGGAATACTTTAAAAAAAGTTAAGGATTTTAATTAATAAAACCTTAAAGTAAAAGTATTGGTTTTTTTAAGCTAAATTTTCTTTATTATCTTTAAATAGTAAAAGTAAAAGGAAATCTATTAAAAAAGAAACCTTATAATTAAGGTTATATAACTTAGTATATATTCCTTTTAAGATAGGAATTTTTATATTTCTACGTAATAATATTTTTAGGATTTTCTTTTAAGAACTCTTAAAGGTTATTCTCTTTAAAGTAAGATTTCTTTAATTATCTTATTATACTTTTTAAAGTAAGAAAAACTTTTAGAAAGGGAACATTTTTCTTTTTAAGTTTAAAAAGACCTTAAAAAGGGGAATATATAACGGAAACCTTATTTTATAAATAATTCTAAGTACTAAAAGTCTTAATATTTAGTAAAGTAAATACCGCTAGCTATAAGTTATAACTATTAAAGTAGATATTAATAGTTATAAGAAGAGATAATATAGCTTAATAGTTAAAAATAGCTATTATTAGCTATAAGTAGTATAAGTTAAATACGCTTATAATTAGCTTAAGCTAGCTTTAGCTAATAACGAGATTAATATTAAATAAATTAACTAATACCTTGTTAAATTAATTAATACTTTATATAAAGCTTAATTAAGAAGTCTCCTTTTAAAAAATATAAAATCTTATAAAAGGTTTTAATATAAAGATATTTAGTTTTATAGGCTAGTTATAAATAATAAAGCGTATATTACTTATTACTAGTAATAAAGATAGTATAAGCTATTTTTATTAGCTAAAAAAGTAGTTTAGTAACCTTATAAATTATATAGGGTATTAGTTATAAATTAGCATATAAAAGTATATAAAAGCATATAAAAGGAAAGCCTTTTAGTAGCCTTAAAAAGGTATAAAAGGAGGTCTTTCCTCCTTTTTCTTTTAACTTTCTTTTTCTTTTTTTCTTCTTTTTTAGCTAGTTTTAACCTAAGAAATCCGTATAATAAAATACCTTTACTTTATTTAGTTTAATAGCTTATACTAAGTCTTCTTTTTCTTTTTACTAAAAAATATAAACGAGATAAAGTATATAAGAGTATTAGTTTTAATAAAAGATTAGTATTCCCGCTAAAGTATACTTATACTTTTAAAGTAAGCCTTTTAATAAAACAATTATAAGTCTTACTAATTACTTATAATAAAATAAGAAATTAATAAATGAAATTAAAAAGATATATAAACCTTTAATTATAAGCTTTTAAAAGTATAAGTTTTTAATAGAAAATAAGTCTCTTTTAAAAGACTAAATTAAAGTAAAAACCTTTTTATAAAGGCTTAGTAACTAATATATAAGACTAAGATTTAGAAAAAATAAGCTTATAAAGGAGCTATATATTATAATAGTATACTAAGCTTTTTTAAAGGTATTTATAATCATTATTCTAGTTAAAAACTGAAAATAAAAATAACTTAATATTATATACGCCTATATATATTTAAATAAATTAAATAACCCTTCTTTATATAGCTTTATAAGCTAAAAAATAATATAAGCCGGGCTTTTAAGCTTAATAAGACCTTATATAGCTATTAAAGCTTAAAAGAATAGTAATATAAGTTAGTAAGTATAAACTTATAAAAATATAACTTTAAGCGCCTTAAGATAAATAAGTATATTCTTTGCTATAAAATAAGCAATATAATTATAATAGTTTATATAAATCTTTTATTATTATAGTAATAATTAAAAAAGCTATTAAAGTAAATATTATTATTTTAGCTTTATTATTACTACGCCTTATAAAGTAAGGATAAAAGGATAAAGCGTAGACTAATTACTATTAATAAAAGCTAGTACTATAAACGAATTACTATTATTTAAAGCTAATACTACGGACTAATTACTACTAGTCGGGCTAATATAACAGACTAATTACTATACGTAAATATATATAGGGGTTTATAGATAGTAAAAAGCTTATTTTTTCTTTAAGGTATAGCTAGCTACTTTATACTTAGTTTTTTAAGCTAATTTTAACGATCTTTAACTATATTAATTTACTCTTTATGATTATAATATAAATAAAGTAGAAATATCCTTATAAAATAACTTAATAAACTAAGTATAAGCCCGGTTAAAAACACTATAAACTATAGTCGGGGAAATCCTTTTAATATCTTTAAATATCCCTTAAAAATTGCGGTAAAAACTATCCTATATCTTTTAAAGTGCTTTCTTAATTAAAAACGGGCTGAACTATAGTTAAAATAACTTATAAAAATCCTTAAATATCCCTTAAAAATGCTAGTAAAATCCGTTTAATAGTTTTTATAGTATCTTCTATAGTTAAAAAAATTATAAACTATAGTTAAATAGCCTTCTTAAGTATTTATAGTTATATTTTAAAAGCCTTAATAAGGTCTACTTAGTAATATTTATTACGCGAGCTTTTATAGCATATACTTAAAGTATTTCCGCCGTAAGGTTTTATAAGGGGTCCTTAAAAGCTAAGTAAAAAGTTTAAGCATAGCTATTAAGATTTTATAATAACTTCTTTAAGTAAGAAAGAAAAACTAACGTTTTTATTAAGTTAAAGTAAAAATTAAGTAAAAGGGGCGCTAAGTAATAGCTTTATAGTAGCGTTTTTATATTATATTAGTAATATACTATTTTTATTTTTTTAATAGTCTTTTAGTTTATTTAGCTAATAATAGTTAAGTAGCTTAAAAAAGTAAGTAAACGGCTTTATTATAAGTTCTTATTACCTATTTAGTTCTATATTTTTATCTTATTAAGGCGATTAGTATATTTAGCTATAATTAGCAATAAGGTTTCTAACTTTTTTAAGCGTATATTTAAGCGCTTTATTAAACTATAAGAAGTTATAATACTAAGGAATATATATTGTTAATAGTAGGATATATTATAAAAGCCTAGCTTATTTAGGCCTTATTTTATATTATTATTTTACTTACTTTTTACGCTATTTTAACCCTTTACTAAGTCTTTTACACTACTTACTAGCTTTATAAGCCGCTTATAAGCAAGATATTATATCTTACTATTATTATTATAGCTATCCCTTGCTTTTTATTGCTAGACTTTTTAACTTTTCGTCCTTTTTATATAGCGCGACTACTTACGCTTTTCTGCTAATTAACGCGTGTTTAGCTACTAAGAAGATATTAAAGTAAGGTTAAGCTATTCTACTAATTATAATAAGTATAGTTAGCACCGGGGTATTAAATATTGATATTCCCGCTTAAAAGTAAGTAATAAGGTCCTTAATAGCCTTAGTACTTAATTCCTTACTCTTAAGGTTTTAAATTTATTTAATAATCTTAAAGAACTTTATTATAAAAAGGACTTTAAGGGTAAGAATATAAAGCGCGTAGTTAATATAGCTAATAAAGTAAAGGTCGAAACTTTAAAACTTTATCGCTTAAAATAAAGTTAAGTTGCGTTTAAACTCTTTATAGGCTTATAAATAGAACTTAGTATAGTTTATAGCTAGGCGAAAACTCTTAATTATTATAATTTTATTGCCGAAATTTAGTCTTATAAAGCCGGGCTTATTAAGAATTATATTAATTATTATTAGTAGCTTTTATAAGATTAAGCGGCGGAATATATTATAAGGCTAGTTATTATAATTTTCTTTAATTAAGGAGAGGTAACGGATTAACTATAATAAGGCGCTTATATACCTTTATATAGCCGGGCGAAATATAGTAGCTAAGGCGAAAGGCGTGCGCTAAGGAAGACTAAAAAGGTCTTAAGATTTTATAGTAGCTATAAGCTAAAAATAGGATTTTATTATACAGGCTAAATTATATATAAAGTAAGATAAAGTTTTTGCTATAGTAGCTTAAAACGCTATTATAAACCTAGCTATAAACTAATAAAGCTAGGCTTTAAATATATAGTTAAGAATAGCATAGATATTGTTTTAGTTATTTAGTTAAAGCGGGGTTTTACTAGCTATAGTAGCTACTATAAATCTTAAGACTATAATAAAGTTAGCTAGCTTAAAGGCATTAAGTATTAGCTAGTTATTCCGTTAATAAAGGTTTTTAGCTATACTTTAAAGAATATATAAGCAGCGGGGGCTTTTAGACTATAAAAGCTAAGTAAGGGGTATAGCTAAGTTATTATAAAAGCGGCTATTTAAACTATATAAAGGTATAAAGCTAAAAGGTAAATCGTTAAGGTTAAGCGTTTAAAAAGGGTAATATAGTCTATCCTTTATAATACTATAATTTAAGT
Organism: Ophiocordyceps robertsii; assembly: GCA_027405785.1. Classification (NCBI taxonomy): domain Eukaryota; kingdom Fungi; phylum Ascomycota; class Sordariomycetes; order Hypocreales; family Ophiocordycipitaceae; genus Ophiocordyceps; species Ophiocordyceps robertsii. The sequence continues at coordinate 63,060 of JAPEBW010000080.1, read as the reverse complement.
TAGGCTTATTAGCTTAAGCGCGGTTATAAAAAGTAGTATAAGTTTATATAAAGGCTTAAATTTAAAGGTTTTAGCTCTTATTAAAAGACTTAAAGCTATAAAGTATAGCCGCCTCGTTTTTATATAGCTTAAGCGCCTACTTATATTCTTTATATTAAAAGCGTAAAGGTTTATATAAAAGCAGGCTAAAAAGGTAGTTATAAAATGTTACGGAATCTAAACAGCTACGCCCGGACTCCTTACTTTACTCTTAAAAAAGCCTTACGGAACCCCGCGATAAGAACGCCCGAAGCACGCACTACGAAGGCTCGCTTAAGGAGATACAACGAATATTACCGGTTAGACCCCGCTAAGGTCTTTAAGATAATACTACGGAGAGTTAAGAGCTTACCTAACTATAGTTTACGACGTCTTTAACTATAAGAGATACCGTGGAAACTATTAAGCGGATTCCGCTAGTATCTTTAAGGGATTTTTAAGGATTTCCGCGGGATATCCTAACTATAGTTCGACCCGTTTTTAACTATAAAAGCACCTTAGAAGATATAAGATAAACCTTACCGCGATTTTTAAGGGATATCTAAGGATATTTAAGGGATTTCCTTAATTATAGTTTATAGTATTTCTAACTAGGCTTATACTTAGTTTATTAAGCGATTTTATAAGAATATTTATAGTTTATTTATATACTATAGATAGTATAGTTAAAGATCCTTAAAATTAGCTTAAAAAACTAAGTATAAAGTAGCTAGCTATGCTTTTAAGAATAGTTAAGCTTTTTACTATTTTTAAACCTCTATATACGTTTATATATAGTAATTAGTCCGTTATACCGGCCTGACTAGCGGTAATTAGTTTATAGTACTAGCCTTAACCGGCGGTAATTAGTCTATAGTACTAGCCCCGACTAGCGGTAATTAGTCCGCGCCTTATTCCCTTATCCTTATACTATAAGGCATAGTATAAAATAGCTAATCTTAGCTATAAGAGATATTAAATAATAAAAAGACTTAAAATAAGAGTATAAAGATTATAAACTTAAGGTAAAAAAGGCTATACGTATAAAAGTAAGTAAAGTATAGCGGTTTAAAGCCGGCGGTTAAAGGAAGTATAGTTATTAAAAAAAGGGAAAAAAAAAGAAAGGTTAAGTAGTAAATATTTTTTAAATAAGTATATTATAAAGCTAAAAAGACCTTATTACTTAAAGTAAATAACGGTATATTATTATTAAAATTACTAATTACTTTAAGTGCGGTAAGTTATAGTTTTTTATAACTTATCGTAGCTTTTAAGTCTTATACTTAAGCTTAACCGCTTAATTCTCTTAGTTAAAAAGTTTTATATTAAGTTATAAAAGCCACTTATTATACTTTTATTTAAACTCCTTAAGTAAGTAACTTTTTTTATACTTTTTAAAAGGCTTTTATAATCTTTAGTAAAAAAACCGCTTTTTTATTTACTTAGAAGTTATAGCTACTTAGCTAGCCTTTTTATACTATAAAAAACTTCTTTTATAGCTTTCCGCCGCCTTTTTTTATTATATAACTTTATAAGATTCGTTTAACTTTTTATTTATTTAAGTAAAGCGTTTTTTTATCTTAAACTAGCCTTAAGCATATAGCTAGCTAATTTACTTAGCGTAGTTATACTATAAAAACAACTAAATAAGTATTAAAGAACCCCTTTATATTTAGCCGGTATATAAGCTATCTTATTTTAGTAGTAACTTTAAATAGCTTAATATATCTTATTTAAAGTTTCGCTAGTTTACTATTCGCAATATAATAACCTTTACTAAGCTATAGCTAAACTTAATTACTAAGCTTAAATTTTAATAAGCGGTATTTCTTATTATATTTATTCTTTATAGCGGCTTAAGCGTAAATAATAGCTAACTTAGCCTTTTTTTATATAACCTCTTAGTTTTATAGATATAAATAATTGCTTAAAAACCGGAGCTTATTATTTATTCTTATCTTTATAATAAGCTCGCTTAAGGCTATATAAACTACTAAAAAAAGGAATTATTAAAGTTAAACTAAAAGTCTATTAGTATATTAATTTAGTGTAAGTCCGGGAAATTAGCAGTAAAGAATTATAGCGTAAATTTTATAGTTTAGTTTCGCCTTTTTAATAAGCTATTAGTTTAAAAGTACTAAGTGGTAAATATAAAAAGCTTTAATTTAAAGGCTTACTATAAAGTCTGCTAAAACGCTAAAATAAACTTTACGTCTTAGTTAAAGATTATTCCTTTTAAAATCCCTTAGTTAATATAAAGTAGCTTAGTATATAACGCTTATGCTTAATCTTCCGCTATAAACTAGTTATTACTTAAGATAAGGAGATATATCTTTAAGAACTTATTAATTATAATTAATAAAGTATTAAAAAACTTCTTTATAAGATCTTTTTATAAGAATTATTCGGCTTAGATTATAAAGAGTTTAGTAATAAAGTCTATCGCTATTATATAGTATAAAACTAGTAGGCTTAAGATTAAAATAAGCTACTTTAACATCTTACCTTAATCGGTTTAATTATAGTAGAAAGTATTATAGTTATTTATAACTTTATCTATATATTTATTAAGCTATAAGATTAAGAAACATTTAAAAAGATCTTATTATATATAAGTATAGCTAATATAAAAATATTTAATATAAGTATCTTTAACAATTTCCTTAATATAAGTCTTAAGGATATATAACTTTTAGTATTTTTTATTTTTTATAAAGTATAGTAGCTTTTATAACTAAAGAAATAATAGTTTTAAAATACTATTTTTATCGCTAAGCTATATAATAATCTTTATTTACTATATATCCTCTGTATATCTATTAATTATTCTTAAATAAAGCGGTAATTCGATTAATACGTTTATATATAAAAATACGTAGTTAATTATCTCGTCTTCTTAAATACTTTTAAATTTCCTTTTTTAGTTTAATAATACTAGCTTATTGTTTTAGTATAATAAATATAAAAAAGCGATTAGTATAATATTTTTAATACTTAAGATATATTATACTTTTAGTAGGAATTAGCTTAAGTATTAAAAAGTAAGGACTAGCTTATTATTTAATTTTATACTAATAAAAAATAAGGCATCTTAATATATAATTCTATAAGTACTTATATAATTAGTAAAAATAACTACTTATAATATTCTTATTAATAGTACTATAGTACGTAGCTTATAAACTGCTTAGATTAAACTAGCTACTTTAAGCTTTATAAGCTAATCTCGGGGTTCTTTACTTTAAAAGGCGCAGCTTAAGTAAATAATAAGCTAGACCTTAGTCCGCGCTAATAAAGTCTTTTTATCTTATTTTATACTTTCTTTTAAGTAAAAAGCTATAGCTATTACTTTATATTTTTAAGACGCGTTAATTTAAATAAATCGTTATTAAGCGGGGTTAAAGTAGTAAATTGTTTAAAAGTTAGTAAGCTTTTTAGTTTAATTTAAAAAAGCTTTTTCTTCTTTTAAAGTAAGCTTAAACGTGGCTTTTACGGCATATTTTACTTATCTTTAGCTTTTTAAAAGAACTTCTTTTTCCTATCTTACTTAAAGTAGCTTTATCTTTTATTTTTATAAGATATTAACTTTTTTAGCAAAATACGGAAATATATAGCGTAGCTACTTAGTAAAGCTAATCTATTTCTTAAGCTATAAAAGATTCTTTAAAAACATAATATCCCTTAAAGCTTATACGCGTTTATTTATATTTATTAAGCTAATAGCGTTTACTTAAAATCTAAAAAGTTATATAAACGGGTATACTAAGAAACACTTTTATCTAAATAAAGTAATATTATAGTCGTAAAAGGCGCGGAATACTATTTTTATATATTAAAAGTATTTTTTAGCTATATTAAAGTAAATAATAATAATATTAATATAGGCCTCTACATATTCTTAGTATTTATAAAGAACGTTATTAATAAATCATAAAACGTATATTAAGGAGTTCTTAAAGTCTATAAGTATTATAAGCGATCTTTCTAGCTTATAATAGCTTATAACTTTTAACTTTTCTTAATAGTCTTAGTAAACTAAGAATTAATAAAAAAACGACTATATATTTACTATATTAACAAACCTTTCCCTTTAAAAGTATTTAATTATATTGCTTTAAAGTAGTATTAAGTAAGCGTTTAAAGTAATAATAACGTTAATCCCTTATAAATCTATAACTATTTATCTTCTTTCTTTTCTATTTTACTATCTTTTATACTATAAATACTAGCGCTATAAATAAAGTTAGCTTATAAACTTACCTTAATTATTTATACTTAGTTAGCTAGCTAAGTATTATATTCATTACTTTTTTAACCTTATCGCTTAATAAATATAATCTTAATATAACTTATTAGTATTATTATCTTTTTATTAAGGGAATATATCTATATTTAGACTTATTTATATATACTACTCCTTTATTTTTAAAAAGGTAAAGAAATAACTAAAAGATATTTTAACTCTTTAATATATATTTTAAGTTCTTAGTATAAATCTAAACGCTTTTATTAGTAGTAAGTTTAAATAAGTCTTTAGTTTAGCCGATTTTAAGCTTATAGTTTACTATAAGATTCTTTTATAAGAAGTCCTTAAGTAGGTTTATTTTATTTAGGTTTTTAATAAAGACTTCCGCTAAAAGAATAGTAATACTAACCTCCTTATATTGCTAAAACTACTTATTAAGGTTTATAATTATCTTTACTTTTTAGATTTAGTAAAGTATTAATAGTTTTTTAAAGCGGTTTATCGCTATAAAGCTTTTATAATCTTATATTATCGTTTAAGCGAGCTTAAAGTTATTAAGGAAGAATATAATATTATGCTTTAATAGTAATACTTAGACTTATATAGGTAAAGCGTAGCTAAAACTAGCTAAAATTATTATAGTAGTTAAGTAAATTACTTATTTATATATTACTAATCTTAGCTAAACTATCTTAACTTTAGCTTTAATCTCTTTATAAGCTTTAAGTTATAAAACTAATATAAAGTTAATAAGGATTTTTTAATAAGGAACTAAAAAATCTTAGCTTAGTAATATATTAGCTGCTAAGCGTTTTACTATTTAAGCATTAATCTTTTTTTATAACTATAAGACTACTATTTAGCCTTCTTAGTATATATATAGTAAATTCTACTTATTAAATAGTAGCCGTTTTTCTTACTCTTTAAATAGAAATTTACAAAGAGGAGTTTATAGTTATATCTTAAAAGATCTTTACTAAGTTAGCTTAAATAAGGCTTTAGTTTATCCCGGTATTTATATACGCTTTAATATTTATTCTAGGCCTTACTTTCTTATAAACTAATAAGTATATATTTATAAATTATAATAGCTTATTAAGGCTTAATAGTTAGTTATTAAAAGAAGCTTTAACTATTTAAACGCTTTATAGCTTTTAAATAACTACTTACTATATTAAGCTACGTTTTATATAGCTACGTTTAAGCTAACGTTAAAAAGGTATATATCTTTAATATATTAGTAAAGGTTACTTTTTAAAGGGAATACTTTGCTATAAAATCTATATACTTTATTAGCCTCTTAAACGAAGTTTACTATAATATAGATTATAGTTTTTTTTAAGCTTTTATTAGTATTTATTTAAGCTCTTTTTATATTATACTCTTTATCCTTTAAATAATCGTTTATCTTTATTATAGGTCTTTTTTTAGTTATAAGGTATACTTAGTTTAGTTTTAATATTAATAAGTATATAGTCTTAAAGGTTTTTTCTCTTTTAAGCTAAAAGGCTTTAACTTATATTCTTAGCTATTTAAATAGGTTTTTTCTTAAACTTAATAAACGCTATAAAGCTTATAGTATATCTACTTTAGCTAAGCGGTCTAAAAACATAACTTATAGTTTTAATAAGCCCTTAATAAATAGTTAAGGCGTTTTAAACTATCTTTTAAGTATATATAAAGTATAGCTAGTTAAGCCCCGCCTTTTTATAGGTTAAAAATATTTCTTTTACGCTAATAAGTACTTTTAAAATCCTTAAGTATATTTAACTTATAGCTAAAAAAAAATTTCTTTATATTTATTAACTTATTTATTAATATTTGTATTTCCTATTAAATAGCATAAAGATTCTTATAAATAAATATTTAGCTTTTAGAAAGTTACTATAGTTAAGTAATTTAGATAATAAAGCCCGGCCTTAGCTTTATATTATAAGAATAATATTTAAGACTTAAAGTTAAACCTTATTATAATATCTTTAATAGTAAAGTGATTTTTATTAAGTGCTTATATCGTTATCTTTAAGCGGATTTAAAACTATTTTTATAAGGTAAAGGTTTATTAGCTTAGTCTTATACTAAGCTCGCTAAGATGTTTTTATTATAATTCTAAAAGGTCTTTAAAATACTATTTTACCGCGCTTTTTTAAAGGAAAAAAGGCAATTAAATAGCTAATTTATTTATATAAGCTTTGCTTTTACTAGCATTTTAGCAGTTAAAGTTAATAAAATAGTTTACTCCTTAAAATATATTAACTTTATTATCTTTTTAAACTTTATTAAAAAAATACTTTTAGTAGTCTTAATAAGTTAAATCTCTTTATATTCTCGGCTTATAGTTAAGGTTTTTCTTAAGGCTTAATAAGTATATTTCTTTTCTTAGTGCTTAAAAAAAACTAAAGAATTATTCGTTTAATATTATTATTATTTTTACTAAGGGGCTTAAGGCTATACTTAGTCTTAGTATTTACGCGCTAAGTATAAATAGGTTTAGCTTACTAAAGATATTGCTTACCGCGTCTTTATTGCTTATTATTAAGGTCTTAATCTTAATACTCTTACTAAGTAATTAACCTTTAATTTTATATATATCTTAAAACCTAGTGCGCTATAAAGCCTTAAGTAATAAAAGCTTATTTTTATTAATTAAAAGTCTTAAAAATACCTTTATTAGCGCGGCTATAGCGGATAAAGCTAAATAGTAATATTAAACTAAGAAACTACTAAGTATTTTTAAAAACGGATTTTTAGTTAAGGCCTATAAACTAAACTTTATTAATAGTATATAGTAAAAATATCCGCTATGCTTATTATCTTAAGGATAGAGTAGCTTTATTCTAAGCTTAATCCGGAGAGTATTTAAAAGGCGAGGAATTAATAAGTCTTAAAGTTAGCTTATTCTTACTTTTTTTATTTAAAGGATAATTAATCTATTTAAATAGTACTAAATCTAGTTTACTTAATTATATAAGTTTTATTATTTTATAGCTTTTCTTTTATTAGTATTTTAAAAGCGGATTATTTTTTAAAAGGCGGTAATCTTAGCTTAGCTAAGTAAGTTTTTTTTTTAGCTTTATAAGCTATTATAGTATAATACTTTAAAAAAAAGTAAAGGAGATTATTAAACTAATATACTTAGTAAGTTATAGTCTTTTTTACTTTTATAGCTTATTTATCTTAAAGTTTTATTATAAGTATATTAAGGAAAAGGTGCTTATTATTAAGATTAAACTTAAAAGCTAATAAGAGCTTTTTACTAAAGAAAATATCGTTTAATATTTAACTTTTTATAAGATAAGTGCTTAATTATATAATATAGTCGCTTTTAGCTTAGCGGATATTTAAAGGATTTCCGTTTAAATAAGTAAGAATTACTATTATTTACTATATCTTATAGTATAAAGAAAAAAGGATAAAGCCTAGACTAATTACTACTTATTAAGGCTAATATTTTAAACTAATTACTATTAGTTAAAGCTAATACTATAAATTAATAGTTCTTAATTAAGCTAGTATAATAAACTAATTACTATATATAAATATATATAAAAGCTTATAGATAGTAAAAAGCTTATCTTTTCTTTAAAGTATAGCTAGCTACTTTATACTTAGTTTTTTAAGCTAATTTTAAAAATCTTAAACAATATTATCTAACTATTTATTATTAATATATATATAAACTATAAATATCCTTATAAAATTTTTAATAAACTAAGTATACTAATTTTAAAGATCCTTAACTATATTATCTAACTATTTATTATTAATATATATATAAACTATAAACATTCTTATAAAACCTTTTAATAAACTAAGTATAAGCTTAGTTCGAAATACTATAGATTATAGTAAAGGAAATCCCTTTAATATCTTAAAATATCCCTTAAAAATTCTAGTTAAAACTATCTTATATTTTTCAAGGTGCTTTTTTAGTTAAAAAGAGGCTAAACTATAATTAAAATATACCGCGGAAATCCTTAAATATCCTATTAAAATACTAGCGGAATCCGTCAAGTTATTACTCTAAAACAATAGTACGATAATACCACACTATTAAAAGGTCTCGCCCTAGCCTTAGTTAAGGGTCGGGACGCTAATTATCGTCTATATACTTATATATTATATACTAATATATAAGTAGCTAGAACGCTTATATCTTACGTTCCGTAATAATTACTGCCTTAAAAGGAAAGACGATAACGTCCTCGTTCTCTATAAGATAAGACCTCCCCGGTTTATTAAGCCGGTAGCTAGAAGCTATACACGCTTATATTACTACGCGCGCCCGGGGGAGCCTTATTTCTATATAGACTTATAAGTTTACTTTCTCGCGCGGGGATCGAACCTACGCTAAAGGAATTGCTACTATTTACTACGGAAGAACAGTACGATAATACCGCACTGCTAAAAGGTCTCGCCCCGGCCTTAGTTAAGGGTCGGGACGCTAATTATTATCTATATACTTATATCTTATATACTAATATATAAGTGGCCGGAACGCTTATATCTTACGTTTTATAATAGTCGTTTTTATAGTGTTTTTTATAGTTAAAAACGTTATAAACTATAATTAAATAGCCTCCTTAAGTATTTATAGTTATATCTTAAAAAGCCTTAATAAGGTCTGCTTAGCGATATTTATTGCGTTTTTTAAGCGAGCCTTTATAATATATACTTTAGACGTTTCCGCTATAAGGTTTAATAAAGGCTCTTTAAAAGCTAAGTAAGAAGTTTAGGCGTAGCCGCTAAGATTTTATAATAGCTATATAAAACTAAGTAGCTTAGTAAGTATTAAAGGTTAAAGTAGTAAAGAAATTATAAGAAAATCCGGAGATTATATATTAATATGTAATAAAGAAGTTAATATTATATAAGGTAGGATTTAGCTAGAATTAATTAATAAAGAATTAAGTGCGTAAGTGCTTTTAAAATCTCTAGCTATTTAGTAACGGGAGATTCGCCTTTTATAGATAAATGTAAGAGAACGAAGTAATATATCCGGACCGGCCTTTACGTAGTCTTAAAGCCTAAGGAATGTTTATTTTAAAACACTTTACTTTATAGCTATATGTCCCTTCCTCATACGGCAATTCGTATTTTAAGTTAGTAAAGATTAGCTTAGGTTTAAGTAGATCCTTGTTTTTTCTAGCTACCCTAACCTCCTTAAGACCGTATATAATACTCTAAACGTCGTAAAAACATATAAGAACTTGAAAAATAACGAGCCGAAGCTAGACTATTTAATACGGGGTTTTTTATAATTTATATACCCCCCTATGCTTAGCTAATTAAGTAAGGATTAAATAGCTAATTTATTAAGGTAGTAGAAATCACCTTTTTATAATAAGTTTTAAGGATATTTAGGTATTTAAATTTATAAGATAATGCTATAAGAATAATTCTTATATATTTAATTAAGTATATTAAAAAGAATTTTAAGAACTTTTATTAAAAAATTATTAACGCTATAAAAACGCTAAAGCTAGTAAAGCTTAAAGTCTTATATAATTAAAAAAGTTTAAAACTTATAATAAGTATTAAGAAGTAGCTTCGCTAAACTATTAGCTTTAATTAATTATTAATAAGCACTTAGCTTAGTTTTATATATATAGTAAATAAGCTTTTTAAGGCTAATAATAACTTTATTACTTTACTATATATTAATTATTAAGATATTATAACGCTATATAAAAAGCATATTAAACTATAGCGTTTTAATAAAAAGTAAATACTTAATAAAAAACCTTAAGCTCTATATTTATATTAATACTTTTTTTTAGTAACTAAAGTACTTATTGTTTTATAGCTAGTTATATTATTTTTTAACTAATAAGTTTATTATTTAAAAAAGTAAGATATAAACTATTATAATAATTTTATTAATTAAAGTTAGATTTATAAACCTTATACTTATATATATAATAGTGTAAGCTATTAATAAAGCTAAGCTAACTATAGTTAACTTTATTTATAGTTTTTATAAATAGCTAAAATACGCGGCTTAAAATACTATATATAAATAACTTAGCTAAAACTTAGTATATTAATATTTACTATATTAAGAAAAGCTTTTTTTAGTTAATATTAGTATAAGCTAATAAAATAGTTATAAATAGCTTTATAAAAGGCTTTTTTAAAAGAAAAATATAATAAATTTATTTAATAGCTTAAATAAAAAAAAAAGCGGCGAAATAAAAGTTAAACAGCTATTAAAAAAAAAAAAATTTTCTATAAAAAAGAAGAAGTATAATATAATTAAATACAGTAATAAAACTATAAAGTAAAAATAACTTATAAAGAAAAAGCTATAAAATAAAGCTTTATTTTATATATATACTTTATATATAATTAAGGGGAGGTATTATAAATATAAAGAGTATATACGCTAAAGCCTTATACTTAATTTACTATAAGAGCCTTAAGCGTAGCCTTAGCCCTTATTTATAAGGGTTAGTTATATAAGCATATAAGGTCATCTCTTATATATATATTCCTTCCTAGCTAGCTAGACACTATTATTATCTTCTAGAGCTCCCTTTTTTCATAGGTATACTATATATAGCCAAGTACCTACCTAGGTAGATAGGTACCTAGGTATAGTAAGTAGGTACAGTACCTAGGCAGTGAGTGAGCTTCACTTCATCCCATTCGGCAAGCCTGTCCCGGACCGCCCAATGCAACCTCTCCAGCATCTTGTGAGGGATTACCTAAGGCCCAATATTCGTTAATCCGTCACAAGGGTGCACCATATGTATATATGCGACATTGGCTGCAGTTTCTCATTCATCCGCCGCTGCTGTTCTGCGTCTTTGCGCCGTCTTACTTATTTATACCTCTCTGTGTGGGACGACACTCGAGTCGGCGACACACACACACACACGCACACACGCGCGCGCGTGCATGGCACAATGTGGGCTCCTACACACTGAGTGTGCCAAGGCCAACTCTCCCGGAGCCTCGGGGAGGAGTTCCACGAGCATGTCTTGGGTGGCAGAACCGGCGCCTTGGACACGCCATGCACCAAGCCGCCACGAGTGTGTGTAGCCTTGAGAATAAGGTGAAACTTGCCACCCCCCTCCCCTGTACACGCACGCGTCACAGATCAGTCTGGACAATACAGAGTACCGCCCTGTACAGAGTAGTCTGTTGTACTTTTATTTTTATTTTTATTTGGGTGTGTGTGTGTGCAGAAGACGCCTGGATCCAGTTACCTCTCTGTTCCATCGCATATCGACCTGTATGTACGTGTAGGCGGCCCGGTAGCCCCTATCATGCGTGTCCATGGAGATAACCCACCGTCGCAGTTGGGCATTGATCCCAAGACGAGGGCTGGGCTGGGCAAGCGACGAGATATTGGCAACAATTTGGCCGAGGTTCATCAAATGTACATACAACACATATATGCTGACGAACCTAGGCAGTCAACATTGCAGCACTGTCGTCGGCAAGGGGTGCAACGAGGGGAAAGAAAGGGAGGGATAAGCAAATCTGGCTCGTGCACCAACCCCCGAATCGTTCATCGGCATATGCTTTCCCCACCAGTGACGGAAAGGTGAGCATGCGCCGTGATGATGTGTGTAAGCCTGCATGAGCTTCCCCAAGCCCGCTCCCGCTGAACTGGGTGCCGGTTGGGCAACGGCCCGGCGGCGCTCTCCGCGGCGCTCTCCGCGGCGCCTGAGCGACCGACGCAGCCGGGAAACATGAAGGCTCAGCTACTGTGCTGTCATGAGCTCGTCAGACCGGAGCGGGCTGACAAAGGACGGGAGAACGTCTCTGTAGGTCAGTAAAGGCCTTCAGCTGCCTCCGTCACCCGGCCTTCCTTGTCTTGCCGTCTGTCCCCCTCCTACGTTGCCGGCCCCCCCCATTCCTTCCCGCGGACCCCCTCCTGCCCCGAAAGGCTCCTTGGCTGCCCTGCCGGGGCGAGGGCAAGTGCTTTCCCGTGGACAAAGTACCTGCCGTCAGACCGCAGACAGTTCCTTCTGCCAAACCCGTAGGTAGCGAGTAGTACGTATCTGTACAGAGTCTCTGTACTCTGTACTCGGTAAGAAATCGTACAGAGGTTGGCACAGGGAGGAGGAGCTAGCGGACAGTGACAGGCACACCACAAAACGAGAGGCAGGGGCAAGGGGCTTGTTTCTTCTGGTTGGAGCCGGCTTTCTTCCGCCTCCCCACAGAGGTTGCATGTTGCGAGTTTGGTCGCATCGGTCGAGGAAAAAAAGCAGCCAAGTCGCGCGTCCAAATCCCGCTCCAAGCCTAGCAGCGCAGTTCTTGGTCTTTCCTGTGCAGCACCTTGTTAGCGTCGGCAACGATACTTGGTACGGGAGTCGTCTTAAGCTTGAATGCCGTCGACAGTGGCCGGGGGGAGGGGGGTGGTTGATTGTTTACCCAAGCATCTGCGGTGTCCACAAGTAGAACTGGACGTATGACAGCAGTATGCAGGCAAGCACACCTGAAAGTCGCTTGGAGCAATCCGCGAGTGAGCACGGTCGTGCGACATGTCACCTGTTGCCACGGCGCTTGGTGATGGTGGACTGGTTGACCGACGACGTGCCCCATGCCAAATGCACCACCACAGCACTCTCCCCCCGGCCTTCCCGGTCCAGGCCAGGATGTGGCCAGGCACAGCAACTGAGAGGTGAGGTGCAAAGACGGTGCCCGGCCTGGGAAACGTGCAACTATATCCAGCAAACGCATGCACGAGGATGCCATGCCATGCATGCACATGAGCCGCGGCGGCACCCGGGCGGAGTCGTCTTCTTGTCTCCCAAGAGCGTCAGTGTGATGGGCGCGTGCAACGGGCCCGTCTGACCTACCAGGCAGTAAACTTCGCACCTCGGCCCCGGGAACCCCTCGAGGGATGGAGGTTCACGGACACCGGCTGCCTGCATGTGCGTGCGCCTCGCTTTTGGAATGTGCTATTGTGCTGCGATCCCAAAGTCCGTCCGTACCTACCTAGTTACCTAGGTACCTATGTACTCTACTGTAAGTGCGAGGCCATTAATTGATTGGAGGCAAACTCTCTCGCCACCACAGTACTCCTCCGCATGTACACCTGACCTGAGCCCTCAGTCCTCAGCAACACGGCACATGCAATACGCCTGCTGAAACTACACCTACGTACTGTATATATATACAATGGGCAAGTGCACGGCGACACGCCAAGCTATAAGATGTGCGCGCGCGCGTGTGTGCATGTACAGTATGTGCGGTGCTGCTGCCGTGTACCCTCATAAACGTGTTGCGGCGGATGAGCTGGCCGTCTGGCTGGTATCCCTCCCACTCTCCTCGGCACGCTGCCGGACCATGTCCTCTGTCGCCGACATACAAGCCGCTTGCTTCCATGATCTTCCAGCTCGTCATTCCGCCAGCCGCCGAAACAGCCGTAGCCGCCATTTGGAAACGAAACAGGCCGCCCTCAAAGCGCGCACCGATGTACAGTACATGGGGGATTAGGCAGGCTCGAAACAGGGGACTGTCGCAGCCACCTCTGCTCGCAGCTGAGGAGGCTTGTTTGACCGATGGAAAACATATCGGTGCTCGGTCAAGGAGCCCCGTAGGAAGGTCGTAGGTACCTAGGTGCCTAGGTAGCCTGCACGGTTCCCGCCCACAGTGGATGGATACCCAGGTACCCGACAAGGTCCCCGTCTGCATGTAGCGCACTCGCAGAAAGCCTCGACGTGAGCACCTGGTGATGCGCCATGGGTCAGGTATATGACTACCAAGTACAGAGTACCAGTCACCACCCTCACATCGCCTACTTATCTACAGGTAGGCGCACCATCATCTCCCCCAAACACCATCAACCAAGGGCCATCCCACGTTGGATATCCGCTCAGGGTCCGCCTCTCCTTCACCCCCCCGCCAGACACAGGGAGAGGTGGCTCTGATGCGGATTCAAGTGTGAGCCCTCGGGGGAAGGGCGAGATGGAGAGAGAGTGATAGAGGGAGGGAGGGAGGGAGGGAGGAAGGGAGGAAGAGGGGGTCCCAGGGAGAGAGGGTCGGATGGATGGCACACGCGGTGCTCATCACACCGGGCCGGGAGCAGACCGGACAGAGGGCAAAACGTGCCATTGTACGATCCAAACCAAGCGACGTGTCTCGAACCTTGGAAACACATCAAGACCAGGAGAAAGACGCAGAGAGAGGAAAAGGTGGAGGAGGGAAACGATGCCAAAACCAATTGCAGACCTCAGCTGGCGTAGCCGTGACATTGACAGACCAACGAATGCCTCCTCGGCTGTCTTCTCCCCTTCTTCTTCTTCTCCTTGCTCTCTCCTCCCGCTCTGGCGAGACCCTTCCCCCCCCTCCCCCTTCTTGTTCTCTTTCAAGTGTTTCGCAACTAACCCCCCCCCCCTCACCTCTCCTCCAACTCCCTTGCTCACTCGCCCTCCACCTTCGGTCTCCCTGGTAAAAAAAATAGAGCCATGGCGATCGGTCCCTTGATCTGAAAGACCATCTCATCACCACCACGGCGGGCGGGCAGCCACTAGGACCATCTCTCTACCCTGTCCGCCTGGTACATGGAAATAGAAACCCGGGGCGCCGCAATTCATCATGACCCTTGCTCGGGAGCCTCGCCTCCCTGAGGAGTACAGCATGTACAGAGTACCCACTCGACCCTTTCCCCCTTTCTTTCTTTTCCGAGGTTTTCCTTCTTCACACTTTCAGGTCCTTTTTCTTTGCACGAATCCCGCGGCAGGCAGGCCGGCGCGGCAGCGGACGGCCAAACCCCTACGTCAGGCCGCCGCCGCCCGCCGACGCGCACAAGCAGCGGCTCCAAGAGCCAGCAGCCGCAGCCGCAGCCGCAGCATCGCGGCGGCTCGCACCCACGGGATGGGAGGCGACGCAGAGCCTTTTGCGTTCTAGCCTTCACAGCCTGCAGTGTTCAAGTCTCCAGCTTGCGCGCCCGTAAACCGTAAACCTCCTACAGAGCACACTTCTCGTATATCGTCGTCGCCCAACGAGCGCACGACGTCGACAGAGGCCACCCCCCGCTGTATGTGCAGTGACATAGTAGATAGATACCTAGGTACTTCAAGGCCCAACGGTACCACTACAGTCAGGTAGCATCAAGAAACGCCATGCCCAGCCGGCCCTGGTGCATGCTGTACCCAAGGCCCCATCCGGGCCCAGCCCGCCAGCAGGGTCCCGAACCCTTGACCCGCATTGAAAAACCGGCCTTGTACTCTGTACTGTATGTACTTTACTACCTAGGTACCTATGTACCTAGGAAGAGTACGTACCTAGGGTACCTACTGACGACAAGACGCCCAGTTCTAAGACACCAGCAAGCCCCGGCACCGGCACCCGGTCGGCAGCCTTTTCCTTCTTCTACTGCTCTGTGTCCTTGTCCCCTTGTCCGTGCTCCAAACAAGCCAAGCCGAGCCTTCTCGATTATTTTTTTTGGATTATTTTTTTTGGTCTGTCAGTCGACCAGCAAGTCATCTCTCCGTCCATCCCCCTCCGTCTTTGCATTTCCTTTTTCTTTCCCTCCTCGTCTTGCATCTTTTCTCCCCCTCTCCTCCACCTGTGTTCGTTTGCTTCTCTCCCTCCACCCTTTTTTGCCATTGCCCCTTCATAGCAACTCGTCCTTCATCGACGACCGAGCCTCGACGGCCAAAAAAAAAGGGTCAAACGCAAAGGCGACGGCCTGAATACCTTCCTCGGTTGGCCACTTGACCACTTTGTCGTGTGTGTACGGGTACATCCTCCACTAGTACCGAGATAGTATCGCATCGGTAGCGGGCAAAGGTACAGTAAATCCTCCACAACGCTACAGGCCCCTCCCCGCCTGGAGCGCCCTGGGACCCGGGACCACATCGCCCCGTCCGTTCCTCCTCCTTGCCCGCTCCTGTCGCCTCACCCTCGACCCTCAACCTCACCGCACCTTGACTTGCCCTTCACATCTCACTCGTCACCCTCCCCTGACTCTCTCTCCCCCTCTCTCCTCACTGTCAGGTCGAGTTGCTGATCAGCCGTTTCTGCTCTTTCCCACAGCGGATTGGCGAGCACTTTGACTTGAGATTGCTTCGCTCTCGGTTGGGACCAGCTTTGTGCTGTGACTTACAAACACCGTCCGCCGCAACCTCGCCCATCAACCACCACCGCCTTTCGGCCCTTTTGCCGGTAAGTACGGGCGTCTCTCCCCCGGCATCACGGCCTTGGAATCATGCAGATTATTATCTCCTCAAAATCTGTCCTCTCCGGCGCGCGTTTCTTCGGCCCCGGCAAGGCAAGCCGCTGCCCAGGAGGGCATTCACACATTCCATGGCCGCGGCGCTCCACCCACGACTCCCTCGAGACTCCCCTCTCCATTCCAGACGCGTTTTGATGCTTCTTGCCACAACATTCGAGTCGCGCTTGCGAGTTTGTTCATGTGCTGATCTCGAGTCTCGCCTTCCAGAATTCGTCGACGGGGGTAACCTCATCCTATCGCCGCCGCCGCCGCGCCAACACCCTTCTCTGCTCAGGTAACTGCCAGCCTCTCCCTTCTCTGAACCCCCTTTGTCCTCTCTAGTCGAACCATCTTTGGAAATCGCACCGCAACACAGACTCCCGCTAGATGCGACGACTTTGGCTCCCTTTCCCCCTAAACCAAACAACACCGGACCCAAAATCCTCACCCGCGGAAGAGGGAGAGAGGAGCGCGGCTGACCGTTGTCCGACAGTGGCAGTCGAGTCAGGGGTCTCCCAATCACCGCAGCCCGATGCTACAGTGGCTCATTCAACGCCCGCAGCGAGCGCAATGCTAGGCGAGCCCGCCGAGCGAGCCAGTCTTTGCGTGGCTCCCCTCGACATACCCCCGTCCCAGGTGGAAGACGCTGCCAATGGATCGTGCAACTCATCGCAACACCCCGTCAACCTCTACCCGCAATCCCACATGACTCCCCCCGCCACCCCAAATGGCTCCCAGGAGGACCTGTCGCCCGAGGCGGCCGCCGAACCCCCCGTCTTCCACAACTTCTTACGGGCCTTCTTCCCCTTCAGCCCCAGCTGCGCCATGGCCGAGTCGAGCGTCACCCTGCCACTCGACGAGGGCGACGTCGTCTTGGTCCACTCAGTCCACACCAATGGATGGGCAGACGGAACTCTGCTGGCCACGGGCGCCAGGGGCTGGCTTCCCACGAATTACTGCAACGCCTACGAGCCCGACGATATGCGCAGCCTCCTCAACGCTCTGCTCAACTTTTGGGACCTATTGCGGAGCACATCCGTCGACGACAATGAAATTTTCAGGAACCAAGAGTTTATGAAGGGCATCATCGCTGGCGTCCGTTTCCTCCTGGTATGTCTTCCGTGTCTTGCTCAAAGTGACTGCTGCTCGGCACGTAGCACAGGCGCCTAACCTGCCACCCCAATGGATTTAGGAACGCACAAATTGCCTAAACAGGGAGTCTCACGTTGTTCTCCGCAGCGACTCCCTCCGAAGAGCTCGAAAGTCGCTGCTCTCCGAACTCTCGCTGTTGGTCAAGACGGCGAAACGGCTACAAGAGTGCCAAAAGGGGACTCTCGATCCCCGCGAGGATGTCAACGACATCATCGACGAGATGATTCTTAAGGCGTTCAAGATCATCATCAAGGCCGTCCGCTTTCTCGACATACTGGACGAAGACGTCAAGGCCCGTGCCTCAGCCGCGGTCACGGTCATGGCTACCGTTGCGGAGGAATCGTACGTCCCCCCGACGCCTCCCGCCGAACAAGCAACCTTTGACGCCGACGGTGGTAACGTCGCGCCAGAACTTGGCGAGGCGTCAGCCCCGAACGCTGCCGCCACGCCCTGGGGCAAGCGATTGACGTCACTAAATGCTCCTGTTCATCCCACCGCACCGGGGAGTCCCGCTCAGAAGAGGCTGTCGCAGGGGAGTTTGAATCAATCCAATCGCCTCTCCAGCGCCATGGCGCATCGTGTTTCGCTGGCCGGCCCTTCGCCCTTGTCCCGGCCGCACCATCTGGCCTCGGAACGTCTCAACCGAAGCCACGACAAGTTTCTCTCGCATCTCGGTTCCTTCATCGGCAGACTGAACCTGCAGTCGCACTCGCGACCTGAACTCGCACTCGCCATCAAGCTCTCGGCTACATCTGGAGGGGAGCTCTTGGCCGTCATCGACGGCGTCTGCGGATACAACAGCTCGAGCCTCAACGCCCTCGGCCATGTCCGGATGGCCATGTTTGAGCGGATCAACACGATGGTCCTAACAGCCCGCGAAGTCTTGGGTCACTCGACCTCGGAGGACGGCTCGGACATCATCATGCCCAATGACAATAACAAGCTGCTTATGGCGGCCACGGGCTGCGTGCGGGCCGCTGGTGAATGCGTTGCCAAGGCCAAGGCAGCCGTCGAGAGGGTTGGAGACTTTGAGTTTGAGCTGGGCGAGAATGCGCTGGGAATTGACTTGAGCGGCCTCGATGCCGTCATGCAGGAGCGAACGAGGACCCCGTCGGTCACGGACCGGTCCGACGCCGTTGGCCCCGCCGATCCGCCACAGCCGAGGCGGCGGACCTACGGCGCCGTCGATAAACCGCTTCCTCGAGTCCCCAAGCTCAGCATCCCCACGGAGCAGCAACATCGACCGACCCGCTCTCCCGACCCTTCGCGACCTGCTTCGATCCACGACGACAACGTCTCGAGCGCGGCGTCATCCATCTCATCAGCCCGACCCGCCCCGCGTCCTCGGACAGCAGGCTCCACCGCCGCCTATCCCACCGACCACATCTCGAGCGCCGATGCCTCGAGGAGTGAGCAAGAAATGCACGTCTCGCGATTCGATGTACTCGCGGCCTCGAGCGCCGGGAGCACCGCAACCTATCTGAGCCGAGACTCGGAGGCTAGTCTCGTATCGCAGACGTCGACGAGGGCCACCACTCCGGACCATGGCCTGGCGCCTCGCAGCCAGCCGTCTATGTCGGAGCTGAGCATGACGGGCAGTTTCTCGCAAGCCGAGGAGGCCGACGATGTCGAGACGAGACTCCTTGAGAAAACTTATGCGCACGAACTCATGTTCAACAAGGAGGGCCAGGTCACTGGCGGCTCTCTGCCCGCGCTGGTTGAGCGGCTTACCACCCATGAGTCCACGCCCGACGCTGCCTTCGTCTCCACCTTCTACCTCACATTCCGCCTCTTCTGCACGCCCGTCAAGCTGACGCAAGCTCTCATTGAGCGCTTCGACTACGTGGGCGAGTCTCCTCACATGTCAGCGCCTGTCCGGCTCCGAGTCTACAACGCCTTCAAGGGCTGGCTCGAGTCCCACTGGAGGGACCAGACTGACCGGTCGGCGCTGAAACTCATCATTTCTTTTGCCGAGGACAGACTCGGCGCCGTACTCCCCACGGCCGGGCCTCGGCTTCTGGAGCTGGCCAAGCGGGTCTCGGGACACGGCTTGCTGGTGCCCCGGCTCGTGTCGTCGATGGGCAAGACAAACACGGCCATTGGCCAGTACGTGCCGGCGGACACGCCGCTGCCACAACCGGCCATATCCAAGAGCCAGCTGCACACGCTGAGCTCCTTCAAAGCGGGGGGCAGCACGCCGACCATACTGGACTTTGAGCCGCTGGAGCTGGCGCGCCAGCTGACTGTCAAGCAGATGGCCATCTTTTGCTCCATCCTGCCGGAGGAGTTGCTCGCGTCGCAGTGGATGAAGAATGGTGGGGCCGAAGCGCCACACGTCAAAGCCATGTCTTCTCTGTCAACGGACCTGTCCAACTTGGTGGCCGAGACGATTCTCCAGCACCCCGAGATCAAGAAGCGCGCGGCCGTCATCAAACAGTGGATCAAGATTGCCCACCATTGCCTCGAGCTGCACAACTACGATGGTGTGATGGCCATCATCTGTAGCCTCAACAGCAGCACCATCAGCCGCCTGCGCAAGACTTGGGACGCCATTTCGCTTAAGCGCAAGGAGGTGCTTCGTGCCATGCAGGAGATTGTGGAGCCGTTGCAGAACCACAAGATGCTGCGGACGCGGCTGCACGACCACGTCCCGCCATGCCTTCCCTTCCTCGGCATGTACTTGACGGACCTGACGTTTGTCGACATTGGTAATCCGGCCACCAAGCAAATGTCGCTGGGTACCGAGCCCGACGACACGGGCGCTGGCGGCTTGACTGTTGTCAACTTTGACAAGCACTGCCGGACCGCCAAGATTATCGGGGAGCTTCAGCGGTTCCAAATCCCCTATCGGCTGATGGAAGTTCCCGACATGCAGGACTGGCTTGCTGCACAGATTCGGCGAGTCCGCGACGGCGACCAAGGAAACGTGCAAGTCACGTACTACCGCAAGAGCTTGCTCTTGGAGCCGCGCGAGTCGGCCAACCGCCGAGAAAATGAACCACCGACGCCCATTTCGTCGGGATCGGGGGCCTCGCGCGCGGATTTATTTGCGTGGATGTCCCGCGATCGAGGCGGCCAGACACCTACCCCGGCCTGATGACGATACGAAGGCCTCGGACAGATTCACCTTTTACCTTCAAACCTCTACGCACATATTCATAATCGGTACCTAACATTCGACTTTGATACCCCGGGTCTCTCATCGCCCTCGATTTACTCTGTTTATTTTTTGTGGATTCAGTTGCTCCAGCATTGTTTGATTACCCACAAGCTGCCGTGAGTTTCGCGACTTGTCCGCGACGGCCGTTGAGCCTCGGAACATGACGGCGCTGGGCTTCGTTTTATTCGTTCTATTCCCTTGATTCTTTTGGACACGGGCTCGGGGGTCTGCTCATCAGGGTCCCATATACGGCACACGCGCAAGCATATTGATACGAGCAGCTCGCGAGGCTACTTTTGGCCGGGCGGAACTCGACAGATGAGTCTTTGAGGAACACGTTGAAAAAGGACGACTGCCACAGGGCAGGTCTGGCTGGCTGCTGTGGGCGAGATGAAGCTTGATTCGAGGGCTCGAGACGCGTGAAGGTTGTGACATGTCGAGAAGTTTTTCATGTTTCAGGGTATGGGATGGAGTTTGGGCACTTGGTGTTCCTGTTTGCTTGCGATGTTGGTGATTTTGTCGGCGACCGGGGCATTGAAAAATCTGGCAGGCAGCGGACGGAACAGGGCTGGGCATTTCTCCTCTTCGCTTCTCGGATAGCGTCATTTTTCGAGGGCAAGACGGCCGTGTAGCAAAGGGGAAAACCGGGCGTGGCTGCGAGGACTTTGAGTCCAAGAGGTGGGAAGGGACAAGGGGTGATGAGCAGGTCAAGGATGTAGATATCCCATCCGACGAGAGAAGACAAATGCCGTTTGAAGACGGATGGCTTATACGACGTGACATGACATGAAGCGGACTCTTGGCGCGGCAAGCCTCTTGATGATGGCATGTGCCCGGGCGGACAAGTGGCTCGCGACGGCGTCTAGACTGGGTTGGGGAGGGGAGAGGGCCGCAGCGTTTGGAGGACGTTTCTCGGAGCTGCATGATTTGAATGCAGAGAGGGAGGGGTATTCAACGTGTGATCGGCCTGTCCAAGTCGTCATGGTGCCTGTCTGTGTGCCGCGTGAGTGGCAAAGACATGTCGGGGTGGCGTCGACGAGATGAAGCCCTTCTGGTTGCAGCTGCAAGGGCGATGCAACGCGGCGGACTGGGTCGAGCTCGGCCGGAGCTGGGCCGGAGCGACGGGGCCGGGGCTCGGAGGCGGAGGATGGACTTTTGCAGCCTGGGCCTACTGCAGTCACCGGGCTGAGGCCGCGGACGTTGGTCGATCTGGGGAAGTAGAGGTGGAGGGAGCTAAGAAATAAAGGCTACGTTACGTTCCCTTGGTAGGGATGCGGGGGAGGGGGAAGAAAATCCGGGGAGGGATGGAGGGATGGATGGATGGATATCCGCATGGATGCCCGGGCCATTGGCGCATGGGTGTCGTCAGCCACTGTGGTGTGTGTTGTTGGGAGGTTTTCTTGTCTCGAATATGTTGGGTGGTGGCGATGGCCTCAAAGATGAATTGCCTAGGATACAGAGAAGAGAGAGACTTGTCATGCCAAGACACAGTGTGGTGTGTGTATTCGTCGTACCTGGGGATGTACCGTATTCGTAGAAATGCAACCGTTGTCTCGCAGCCGTGAAAACGGTCGAGGGTTGGTTGGTTGTGGTGCATGTCGGTTGGGGGGTGCTCCGGTTGGGCCCTACCGCTACCGGGCGGTGTTATTCGGTCCTTTGCCCAAGCGTCAGCGCATGCCTACCGACCCGGTGTACTCCGTACAGAGGAGCATTTCAAAAGTCTTGACCAAGCAGGGGGGGTTAAAAACGAGATAAGGGGTAGGAAAATGGGGTCATAAGGCAAGGTTAAAAGGTTAGGGGTCGGGGGTCGGGGAAAAGAGCCGGCAGGCGATTAATTATTTGTTTATATCTATATAAATATATAAAGGTATCGTAATATATAAATTACATGGCATATATTTCTCCTCGCTTTATTTTTCTTATTCTTTTATAACTTTACCGCTTTTTAGTTTTTTTAAGTGCTGATTTTACTATTATAATACCTCCTCCTTTTTTTTCCTAGTTAATAATAACTTAAACTAATATTTATACTAATATAAATATCTTAGTCTTTAAGTCTTAAGCTAGTAAGAAATTATTATAAGAAATTACTAAGATTTTTAACTTTTTTATTTAAGCTATTAACTGTATTATTAAGCGGGCAATTTTTAATAGTTATAACCTTTATATTAAGCCCTTTTTAATTTAGAAAGAATGCGTTAAAAATGCCTCTCGTTTTAGCTGCTTATTTAAGTAAACTAAGCACCTTAAAACCCTTTTTATAACTAAAGTACGCCGCGATTAATATAAATAAGAAAAAATATATATTAATCTTACTAAGTGCTAAAGTAATAAAAGTATTCTTATTTCTACAATAACTATTTAATAAATTCTTAAAAAACCCGGCTGTTATAAAACTAAGTAGATAAAAAAGCTTAAGTTAATATAAAAAATAAAAAATAATTATCTTAATTAGTAATATTAATATAAAAGCTAGACTTTAAAAGACTAAAAAAAGGTAATTTAGTTAAATAAGACCTTTATCTTATTGCTTTATTTTTATAAGAGCTACTAAGTTTAAAGAAAGTCGGATAAAGTATTTATTTAAAGCTATATTTACAAAAGATAAAAAAAAGCTTCTAAGTTTATATTTTAAAGCTACTTTATATATTATATTAAAGGCCTTTGTTATTACTAAGCTTTAGAGATTATATAAGAGAAAAAAGCAGCCGAAAAAGCATTTAAAAGGCTAAATAAAGAGCTTAAGCTACTTTATAAGGAGGCTTAGGAGCTATAAGCGAATATAATACGCTTTAACCTTTATAAAGACTAAAAACTAAGTTAAAAGCTAAAGTAAAAATAAAAATAAAAAAATAAAAAAGCTCTTGCAGTAAGAAAGTAAAGAAATTAACTAATATATATATAAAATAAAGGTTTTAATCTTAAAGCTCGTTTATAACGGAAACCTTATTCTGTTAGTAATTTTAAGTACTAAAAGTACTAATATTTAGTAAAGTAAATACTGCTAAATATAAAGGAGGAACTAGTAAAGTAAATACCGCTAGTAATAAAAAGATAACTACTAAAGTAAATACTAGTAGTTATAAAAAGACAATATAGCTTAATAGTTAAAAACAACTAATAATAGCTATAAGTAGTATAAGTTAAATATGCTTATAATCGGCTTAAGCTAGCTTCGGCTAATAATAAGATTAATATTAAATAAATCGACTAATACTTTACATAATTAACTAATATCTTATATAAAGCTAAAGTAAAAAGCCTCCTTTTAAAAAAAGATAAAATATTATAAAAGGTTTAAAGATAAGGATATTTAGTTTTATAAGCTAGTTATAAGTAATAAAGTGTATATTACTTATAAATAGTAATAAAAGTAGCTTTAGCTATTTTTATTAGCTAAAAAAGTAGCTTTAGCTATTTTTATTAGCTAAAAAAGTAGTTTAATGACTTTATAAGTTATATAAGATATTATAACAAGTCGGCTTTAATAGGGCTATAGTATATAGTTATACTACTATTTATTACTACAGGGCAGCTATTTAATAAAACTACTATGTTAAATAGCGGTAAGGTAAAAAAGGACGAATTAACTAAGCTACTAGCTAGTTAATTAACCACACCTATTAAAGGTTTATATAAGCGTAGCCCGGGCTTAATTTAAGGCACAGCCCGTAATACTACTCCCTCTTTACCCTGCCTACCCCGGGGCGGGGCTAATAAGTCGTCTCCCTTAGCCGGCAGCTCTTAGTAACTATAAGCTTAGGCCGTCCTTATTAGTGCGTTAGTAGGTCTTAAACTTAAGACCCTTTATTATAGCTTAGTTAACTATAATAAGTCGGCCTTAACGAGGCTATAGCACGTAGTTATACTACTATTCGTTGCTACGGGGTAACTATTTAATTAAACTACTATGTTAAACGGTAGTAAGGCAAAAAAAGACGAATTAACTAAGCTACTAGCTAGTTAATTAACTACGCTTATTAAGGGTTTATATAAGCGTAGCCCGGGCTTAATTTAAGGCCTAGCCCGTAATAAATATAAGTTATAAAGTAGTATATAAAAGTAAAGAAAAGTATATAAAAGGAAAGCTTTTTAGTAGCCTTAAAAATATATAAAAGAAGGTCTTTTCTCCTTTTTCTTTTAACTTTTTCTTTTTAGCTAGTTCTAACTTTTAAAATCCGTATAATAAGATACCCTTACTTTATTTAGTTTAATAGCTTATACTAAGTCTTTTTCTTTTTTTTTACTATAATTAATAAACTTAATAAATTATATTAAGCTACTTATTTTAATAAAAATAAATAATTTAATTATATAAAACTAGCTTATAATATAGTTTTAACTTATAGCTTTAATAAAGATTACTTAGTATTTTTATACTTAGTAAGTTCTTTAAGCTATTAAGTAAAAAAAAGGTATTTATTATAATTATATTTATTTAATTATAATAAATAAAAGAAGAAATATTTACTTTTATAATACTATAGCTTATTAATTAGCCGTAGTTTAGTTTATAGTATTTAAAGCTTTCTTATCCCTTTATAAGCTTTATAAATAGTAGTTTTATTTTAAAGATTCAGGCTCTTAAACTTTATATTAAAAAATTAGCTAAGTTATAAAGGTTTATTAAAGGCCTACGTATACTTAGTTTAGTAGTACGTAACTAAATAATTGTTTATTTAAAGCTAAAAAGAGAAGGGGGAAATCTCTATTTAAGCTATATAGCTTCGTACTTTATAAAGGTCGCTTAAGTAGCTTATACTTAAGTTAAGTTTAGGTTAAAGTTAAGCTAAGTTTAAGTAAAGTCCTATATAACTTCGGCTATATATTAGCCTAACTTTAAGTCGTTTGCTATAATATAACTATAGCTCTTTTTATAGTATAGCTTATTATACTATCCTTCTTTTTAGCTATTTTATACTAAGGTATATAACGTTGCCGCCTTACCCCCCGCTCCGCGCTTAATATTAATTAGTATAGTTATCCTTATTATATATATAATTATACGCTAATATATCCCTTTAAATAACGTTATATTATAGCATTAAATATATTATACGCTTACCTATCTACGCCGCTATATTATCTTAAGTAGCACTAAAGCGGTATAATATATCTCCTTCGCTTACCGCTATTATTAGTACTTAAGGTATATCTTACCTTCCCGCTGCTTATAGTCCTTAGGTATAAATACCCTTCCTGTCTTTTTCTTCCTTTTTTCTCTTTTTTCCTTTTTTAATTACTAATCCTCTTATGCGTACGCCCCCTCTTATAATAGCTTTACTACGCCGCGCCTTAATATATTTACTATAACCTCCCGCGCCTTATCTTCCGCTATCTTATAAGCGTCTTCTTATCTTACGATTCTTAGTATACTTAGCGACTATATACTATTGCCTTTATATTAGTCTTCGCGCCCGCCGCTATCGCTTAGTAAGCAAAGCGCAATATATTATATTACTATATAGCGCCCCCCTTACCTTATATATATTAAATATATAGCGTCTCTTAATATAAATACTTAATATAAGGCTTATTAAAATTAAGCCTTGCTTTAAGCCCGTTATTATTTTACCTATACTTACGCCGGATTACGCTATTTACTTATATATCCTTATTTTTAAATTATATATAATACGATATTAATACGATATTAATATATTAATAATATAGTCGCTGCCGCGAATATACTTTAAGACTATATATCTTAAAAGATATTTAAAGACTATTATATTAACTTATATATACGTTATTTAATCCTTAATAAATATTAGCTAAAGGGATATTATTAATAGTTACTATAATATATAAAGTTAGCTCGTGCTACTACTATAACGCGCTAAGCTTAAATATACCTTAATATTTAAGGTTAATTTATTAGTATTAGCTAGTAATAAGTAGCTTACTTAAATTAAGTTTTAGTTCTTTATATATTCTATCTATATTTACTTAATATCCTATTATATCTTATTATATCCCTTATTTATCCTATCGTTATTTATACTTAGTATATATTTCTAAAGTATTCTTTTTATGCTTATTATTTAAAATCGTCTTAATATATACTAAGTATAGCCCGAAACTCCCTTTTATTTTTCCCGGTTTTTATCTTTTTCTCCGCTATTTCCCTTATCTTATCTCTTACTCCTTAGCTTAGCTTATTATTATCCTTCCGCCTTACCCTTATCGTTCTTTATTGCGTTGCTATACCGTTCTTCAAATTCTTTTAAAGCGATTATATCTTAAAAGTCGCTAATTAGCTATTATATTTAGTTAGTATACTTATACTACTTTACTAAGACTTAGCATTATCTCCCCCTTTTAATCTATTTTTACTAAGCTTATTAAATCTTTTTTATAACGTACTTTAGTTTATTATCTTCCTTAATTATTAGCGGTAGCTAATAATTATTAACTACTTAGCTAAGTAAGGGGTTATTCGCTACGCGGCGGAGGAACTTTATATATAGTCTTTTATATACCCTCCTTAATATATTAAGTTTTACTATATATAAGCTAGCTACCTTTATTATAATATAACTTTAGTATAGCTAATCGAGCTTTTAATAAGGCTTATTTATAGTATACTTCCTTATATTTAGCTATACTTTATTACTTACTTAAAGTCTTTCCGCTAGCGTATATAACCGGTTTACTATCTTTTTTTATCTTACTTATAATATAGCGATTGCTATTTAAAGGAAATTAGCGACTTCCTTTATTATTTATACGAGGCTTTATACGCCCTTTACGTTTAGCGTAAGCGGTCCCTCTTTTTATATAATTTAAATCGGCTTAATATTATACCTATATATAGTAAAAAAAGGGCTTATACTTATTATTAATACTACTTAATTATTAATACTACTTAATTATTAAGCGCCGCTTAAGTATAAAGTAGCTATACCCCTTAGTTATCTTACTTATAATAGATATATACGCGAAGGTATACTTATACCTCTTAGTTCGCGCGCTCCGTTGCTTTATTAGTTTATAAGTAGTAGGCTAAACTTAATTTCTTTTAAACCCCGGTTTATTAGTAAAATTCTTACTAAAATTACCTTCTTTAGTTTATCCCTTAATTTAAGATAATAGACTTTAGTATTCCGTAAAAGCAAAAGTAAGATTATAAAAACTTAGTAGTATATACTATTACTTTTATTATTAATATTGCTTTTAAAGTTATTGCTTTTATTAGCTTATTTATTATTACTTAAAGGTTCTAGGAGCTTATAGTCCTTATTAATAGTAAGTTAATTATAAAGTTTATTATTAAGTATATAAATAGCTATATAAAAAGCGGTAATAGTTAAAGGAGCCCTTTTTAAAGTTACTTTTAAATATACTTTTTACTATATAGCTTATAGTTTATAACGAGCTAGCGTACTATTAATAACTAGCTTAGTTAAAAAAACTCTTAAGCTAATATTATAAGTATCCCTTTACGCTTTAAGTATCTTATTACTATTAAGTTATATATCCGCTAAGCAATTAATATCTAAAGCTCGTTTAGCTCTTTATCCTCCCCCTTTTTAAAATATTAAGCCTTACTTAGCACTTAAAGCTAGTCTTTAAAACGAAAGCGCTTTCTTATATTAATTATATATTTACTTACTTAAACCTTTTATTGCTATTTTAAAGTAAGCGATTAGTTACTATTCCGTATTACTTAAAATACTACTTAGTACTCCTTATCTTTTTATAATATTGCTATTTACTACTCCTATATCTCTTACTTATTAAATACGCGGGCTAGTTATACTTATTCCTTAAGTACGTCTTAGCTTAAGTTTAAGTTAAGTTTTAGCTAAACTCTGCCTTTATTTACCCTACCTTTATCTTAAGGTATAAGGTTATCTGCCTTACTTATATAAGTAATTAACTTTATATTCTCTTCCTTTACCTATATTATTATAATAGTACGCTTTTTTTATATAAATCGTCGCAGGAGGTTTACGTACTTACTACTAAAAAGGACTTAATATCTTATTAATTATATGCTATTTAAGATTATTTATACTCCGCGTCCTATCTCCTTTTTATTAAATACCCTTTTTAGCTTATCTTAATCGCGGCGCGATAAAGCGTTAAGTACTATTACTAACCTTCTTAAGCGGTCTTTTAATATAAAGTTATATAAAGCGAGCTTTATCGCTTATTTACTTTACTTTTTATTTAACTTCTTCTTTATTATAAAGTACTTTAAATTCCTATAGTCCGTTAGCACTATAAACGCTAGCGTATTATATAACTTTACCTTTTAAAAGTCTAAGTATTATATAATCGTAAGTAACTTCTTATTATAAATTAAGTAGTTATACTCCGCTATATTAAGTAATTTTAAGAAAAAACTTACTAAGTATTATACCTTATTTAATCTTACTTATATTAGTATACCGCTTATTATATACTTAAAGTAGTCTGCCTTTAAGTACGTTTCTTTTTTAAGGTTATATAACTATAGTATTAGTATATTATAAAATACCTTTTAAATAAACTTAAACGTAGCTTAGTGCTTATTAGTTTATAAAAAAGTTTTATTCTTTTTATAAAAGCTATTTAAGCACTATAAGGCCTTAGCGTAAAGCGGGATAAAAGTATAATAATAATTTATAAACTTAAAGAAGCTTTAAACGCTTTTTATATTCCTTAGCGCTTACTATATTTAAATAGCTTAAATCTATTTTAAGTTATACTAAACCTTACCTTTAGCTTATATAATAAAACTTAAATACTTTACTTTTTTTATTATAAAGTTATATTTCTATAAGTTTAGTATAAGGCCTACTTCTTATAACTTTTTAAGCACCTTTATTACTTTATCTTAATAGTTACGGAACGACCTTAATAAGTAAATAAAAATATTATTTATATACGCTATAGCAAACTTATAAAGGTAGTCTTTTATTATTTAGTTAATATAGCGTTAAAAGGTAGCCGGCGTTCTTATAAGACTAAATAAGTATACTTATTACTTAAATAGTCTAAACCTTATTTAAAAGGCCGTTTTAAACTTATAGCCTTTAGCGATTTTAATCTTATAAAACGCTATAACAACGTTAAGTTTTATAAACTAACGTGCTTTTACTAGTATTTTTAGCGTTTTTATAATTAATAGTAGCGTATACCGATCTTTTTTCATAATTATATTTAAGGCTTAGTAGTTATAGTATAAGTATAAGCGGCTATTAGCCTTCTTTATAAATAATATTAATGCTATAGCTAATAAACTGCTTAAGCGGATAAAGTTCGCTTTTACTAGTTCGTTTTAAGTCTTTTAAAGAATAAGAAGTTCTTCTTTTAATATATCGTAAAGGGGCCCTTATAGTAATAGCGGCTCCTTACTATCTTTATTTAAGGTAAGATAAATCTTATAGTCTACGCTTAGTCGGAATAAGGGCTGCTTAAGCGCCTTTATAAGTGCGAAAAGGTCTAAATAAGCTTATAGTACTTAAGTAAAGATATAGTCCGCTAAGTTAACCGGCGTCTTTAGCTAAAAGGCCCTCTTTATATCCTTTATTATAACTACCTTTATATTAAGCGCTTATTATCGCTTTTAGTTATCTCTTTAAGCTCTTTTTTATTAGTACTCCGCTATAAAGATAAAGGTGCTTATTAGCTTCGCTTCTTAAATATTTATAATCTTCGCGGCTTCCTTTAATCCTTAAAGGCTAATCTAAATCCCCGCTTTTCTATACTAAATTTAATCCCCCTTAGTATTATAAACTACCTTATTTTTCTTTATTTATAGTCTCTTTAAGAATATATTATAGCTTAACTTTAGTACTATATAAGTAAATATCTATTTTAAGTACTTATTAATCTTTATCTTAAACGCTATAATCCCTTTTATTTAAAGCGTTAGTACGTCCTTTAAAAAAGGCTATAGTAGCCTTCTTATCCTATCCGTAAAGGGTATTTTAGCTTTATTACTACCCCCTCGCTTATTATAATATAGTAGTTATAGCCTATATCTATAAGTACTTTAAGCCCTTTTTTCTTATTAATACTAACCTTAAGTAGTACTAAGTTTAGTATAAGGTACTTCTTTATTAACTTTTAAGCCGTTTACTATTTCTCCTTTTCCCTTAGCGCTTAACTTTATATTAAGGTTCCTCTTTTCCTAAATCGGAATCTACTTTAATTACCTCCTTAGTTATAACTACGGCTACTTATAAGGTTCTTTCCTTTTTCTTTTTATAAAAGCAGGCGATATACCTTATTATCTTATAAGTAAAATACTTTTATATATCGGGCCGGCTTTATCCTCCTCCCGGCTAAGTTATAGCGTTAATTTTACTTATTAAGGTATCGCCCTTTAAGTCTTTTTAGTCTTAAGTTGCCCCCTTTATTACCTTTTCCGGCCTTAAAATAGCTATTTAGTTTACTAAACCCTTTTTAGCTTTACCGCAATCTACGCTACTTAATTAATATACGCTAAGAAGCTTAAAGTTAAAAGGTCGACCGTTATAAGTACCTTTTTAAAGCGAAGGCTTAAGACGCCTTTTAAGAACACGATCTATATATTATATAGCTACGACCCCTTTCCCGCTTTAAAAAGCCTTTACTTAAACTTAAGAAAGAACGCCGCGAACATTTAATTCTCTCTTTATTTCATTATATAGATAGCTACCGCCGCCCGCAATTAAATATTAACGTTAAGGTAAATTAAATCGAGGTACTTAAGGAATTCCTACTAATTATAACTTCGATTTATGCTAGTGCTATAATAAGTCGCTACGGTTTATTCTAGCCCCGTATTTAAGTAGTTATAGATTAAGTAAAAAACCTCCTTTAAGCTTAAGAAGAAGTTTTAGTTAATCTCGCACTTTTTTTATATATATTATGCTTAAGGTATAAAGTAGCGATATTAGCTATTAAACCTTTTTAGCGCTAAGAGTAGCTTATTAATTCTTTTTCTTCGTTACTTCCTTTTTTATTATAAGCGTTGCGGCCCCTGCTATTATATTATAAGGTAGTATTAAGCTACTAGTTAATAAGCTAGCCCCTCTTTATCTATATATCTTTACTATTCTTTTTAGCTTTTATATTAAAGCTTTAAACTAGCTTATTAGCTATTAAATCTACTACTAGCTTATTAAAACTTAGTAGCTTCTTTTAACGGCCTTTACTTATAGTAAGAGGATTGCTTATTTAACTTTAGTTTAGATATCGGCCTTTCTTAGCCCTCCCTCTTACCGCCCTTAAGTATAGCCCCCTTATACTAAGTAAGCTTCTTACTCGCGCTATATTATAGTTAGTAAGTCTTTTCTTAAGTCGTATAACCTCGTTTAAAAGGAGCTTAAAATATATTAAGGGCCTATATATACTTAGTTTAGTAGTACGTAGCTAAATAATTATTTATCTAAAGCTAAAAAGGGAAAGGGGAAATCTCTATTTAAGCTATATAGCCTTATACTTTATAAAGGTTGCTTAAGTAGCCTATACTTAGGTTAAGTTTAGGTTAAGGTTAAGCTAAGTTTAAGTAAAGTCTTATACGACTTTAGCTATATATTAGCCTAACTTTAAGTCGTTCGCTATAGTATAACTATAGCTCTTTTTATAGCATAGCCCGGAATAAAGTTTATTACTTTTCTTAAAGCTTATTTTTAGTTGTATTTTATTATAATAAATTAAGAAGTAATAAAGGTTATATTTATATTTAGTTGCTTATAAAGCTTATCTATAACTTAGTTAAAACCGATTTTTAAGGACTATATAAATAATAGTCTTAAAGATTAAGATTTTAAGATAAAGAATATTTTTAAAAGTTTCGATAACTTTAAAAAAGTTTTATAAAAAACGTTAAAAATTATAAATAAGCAACGATTAGTATAGTAGAAATTAAAAAGCTTTAAGTAAGTTATATCTTTATCGGTTTACGTAGCTTAAATTTAATAAATAACTTTTAAGCTAAAATAAAAAAACGATGCCTTTATAGCGACTTTCTATAAAAATCTTAAAGAAGAAGTTAAAGACGAAATCTACTGCTTAGATAAGCTAAAGACGCTTTTAGACTATATTAATCTAGCGGTTTAAATAGGTAATAAGTAATATAAACGCCGGCAATTAAAAAAATACTATTTAACTCTTAGCGGGGTTATTAAGAGAAATAATAAAAAGCAAAAACGCAACTTAAGTAACGCAATAAACCTAAATACTTTTAAGGTAAGCCCGCTAAAGCCTACTAAAAAAGCTATTTAATACTTTAACTACTAAAAAGAATGCTATATTATAAGAGATTATATTAAGAAGAGGAATTCCTTTAAAAGAAAATATATACTTATTCGAGAGAATAATACTTTTTTAGCTTATAATCCGCGATATAATTTACTACTACTTTTTACTTAAGATACTAAAATTAAAGTAAAGCTTATTATACTAACTTTTAGTCTATTTAAGATTAATTTACTTATAAAGAGTCTTTATAAAGAAGAACTTAAATTAAAGCTAAAAGTAAATAGCTTAAACAATTAATAAAGAAATGCTTTTAAAACTAAGGATAATGATAAGTAAAGAACTTCTTTATAAGCTATTAACGAAGATAATAGCTCATACTTTATATTTTTATATAAACGTTACGCTTTAAAATAAAAAAAAAACTATAATTTAAAAGACCTTAAATTTAATAAAATAAACAAAGAGCCTACGTTTATAAAAGGAAATAATAATAAGCCTTACGCTCTTTTTATTTAGTATCTTAATATAGTAATTACTATTATAGATAAGACGTATAAGTAGCTCTCTTAAACTAAATATTACGATAATAACTACTTTATATATAAATTAGATAAGTAAGGAAGCCGCTAGTTTCTTAAACTAAGGAAGACTTTTAATAAACCTATTATAACGACTAAAAAGCTTATACTTAATACTAAGGTTTTTATAGAAAACCTTAAAAAGAATATTAAAGCTAATAAAAAAGAACTTATATAAGAAAATACTAATAACCGGATTAAAGTTAAATGACTTTTACTCTTTAAGTAATATAATAAAAGAACTATTAATACCCTTAAAAATAGTAACCTAGCTTTAATAAATAAGATTAAGAAGCTAAAAAAAGATTATGTATCTCTTTTTATATATATTACTAATTTAATTTAAGATTAAGATGATTTAAAAAAAAAAATAATAAGCTAGCTAATAAGCTTAAGGAAGATACGGAATTCCTTAACCTAGCTATTATAAATACGTTTAAACGATATAGCGAGTATTTAGAAACTAATTATAATCTTTATAATAAGAATTATACTTTAGAAATACTATTAAAAGTAAAGCAATTCTTAAACAATATACTTAAAAACTAGCTAGAAACGCAGTAAGAAAAGCATTATAAATTTAAATCATATAATAAGATAATTCTTATTAAAGGAGTTTTTATTAATAATACTATAATAGAAGATTATGCTATTATTAAAGATTTAGTTTTTAAAGCTATTAAGAAGCTTAGTAACTTAAATAGACTAGTTTTAAGAAAAGAACTAAGATTCTTAATATTGTAAATAGAATTAAGATCTACTAAGAAGTTAGTAAATAAGGCAAAGGACTAACGAGTTTAAGAATAATAAGGCTATTCTTTAAGATAAAAAACTTACTTACGTTAAATATTAATTCTTAAAGTATAAAAATAAACCTTTTATTAAAATAAAAAGAATATCGCTATAACATATTAGTAGATTATAATATAATAAGTAGCTATATTTCCCTTATAATAGTAAATTGTTTAAAATTACGTTGTAAAAAAAGGCCTTGTATACTACTTTTAGCAAAAGAATTACTTTTTAAGTATAATAATAGCAAGATTATATATAAGACTAATCTTCTTTTATATACGATTAGGATTTATAACTTTAAAGATTCTTTTAACGTTTTACCTATTAGCTATAATATTATATTAAGACTACCCTTTTTACGGAAATATAATCCTATAATAAATTAAGATAAAGGGCTTTTAAGGTTTA
The DNA here is from genome assembly GCA_027405785.1 of Ophiocordyceps robertsii. Lineage (NCBI taxonomy): Eukaryota > Fungi > Ascomycota > Sordariomycetes > Hypocreales > Ophiocordycipitaceae > Ophiocordyceps > Ophiocordyceps robertsii. The sequence goes on along the minus strand of JAPEBW010000080.1, from coordinate 28,348 downwards.
AAGATAATACCTTAAATATCCCTCTTTATAGTTTAATAAAGAACAAACCCGGAATAATACCCTGAAATAATTTAAATATAGCAATACTTAATAAAGACAATAACTATATAGGAAATAGTAGTAATAATAATAATAAAGCTACCTATATAAATATAAATATCGTATTAATAAATAATATAACAAATAATAATAAAACGACTAGTACGATAAAATATAATACGACTATAATTAGTATAATATAAGTAAAAATAACGCTAAGCCTTAGTAAAAAGACTACAAGCCCTAAAGAAAATTATAAAACTACTTATAATTTATTAGAAAAGGATTTATTAAATACCTTAAAGAATATTAAGTAGTAATACCTTAAGAATAAAGATAAAAATAAGAAACGGAATAAAAGAAAAAGATAAGATAAAGTTTAGAAAGGCTCGTAGTATTTAAAAGGTATTATTAATTTAAAGCACCTTAAAGAGCGAATATAGTATGTAAGATAGCTAAAAGATATAATTAATTTAAAACACTTTAAAGATTGTTATTTAAAAATACCTAAAAATATGCTAAAAAGATATGTCGATATATTTACGCCGCGACCTAAAGATAAGCTACTATTAAGAGGTAGTTATAATTATAAAATTAAGTTAAAAAAAGGCTTTAAGCTTAGATTCCGTAAGATATATAACTTAAATAAAAAGTATTTAAAGTTATTAAAATAATATATTAATAAAAACTTACGAAAGGGTTATATTTAAGGATTAAAATTAAAATATTAAGCTTTAATACTATTTACTTTAAAGAATAGTAAAGATAAAGAAAAAACTTAACTTTATATTAATTTTAAGGAAATAAATAATAATGTAATAAAAGACCGGACTTTATTACTTCTTATAAACGAAATAAGAGATAGATTAGCTAATACGTAGTAGTATATAAAGGCTAACTTTAAATCTACTTATAGCTAAATACGTATTAAAGAAAAAGATAAATTAAAAATAGCCTTTAAAATACAATATAAATTATATGAATTTTTAGTTATACTATTAAGATTAATTAACGTATTAATGACCTTTTAAAAAAGAATTAATAGTATATTAAATCTTTATTTAGACCGTTTTTATTCGGCTTACTTAAATAATAATATTATGTACTTTAATACGCTAAAGCAATACTATAAAAAGTTAATATAGTACTAAAAGCATTGAGAAAAGCTAGATTATATATTTTAATAAAGAAATATAGCTTTTATATATAAAAAGTAGAATTCTTATAGTATATAATTACTTCTTTTTTTATAAGGATAAACCCTTAGAAGATTTTTATATTTAAAGATTAACTCATTTTTATAAATATTAAGGAAATCTAAAGCTTTTTAGAACATATAAATAATTAGAAAAAGTTTATATTAAACATTTTTAGGATAATTATACCGATTTTATTAATATTAAAAAAGGCAAAAAAAAACCTTTTAAGTAGAACTTAAAAGCTAATAAAGCCTTTAAAAAATTTAAAGGATTATATATTAAAAAACTTATATTAAATACTAATAATATTAAGAAGCTATTAAAGTTAAAAACGGATACTTCTTATTTTATATTAAGTGCGTAGTTTAGCTAGCGTAATAAAAACAATATTTTTAAACTTATAGCGTGTTATTTAAAAAAGCTAGTAAGTATAAGAATTTATTATCGTATCTATAATAAAGAATTCTTAGTAATTATCTATACTTTTAAAGAATTTCGATACTATATCTTAAGAAATAAATATAAACTTAATGTTTCTATAGATTATAAGAATATTTATTATTTTGCTATTATATATTAGTTTAATACTAAGTAAATAAGATAAGATAAATTCTTTTTAGAGTTTAATTATAAGATTATTTATAAAAAAGGTTCTAAAAATAACGGAGCTAGTATAATTAGTTAATAACTAGACCTTAACGATAAAAAAAGCCTTATAAAAAGACCTAATAATTCTTTAATAATATTATAAATTAAAGGTTAAAGACGTTATATATACTATTTAATATATAAGGAGATCTTACTACTTTAAAATTACTTAAGAATTCTTATAAGAACTTAAAAAACAATAAGAATTTAAGGTTAAAGGAGAAAATAGCGTTTTATAAGAATAAGCTATTTCTTACCTTAAAGACTAAGAAAATAGTTAAAATAGATTTTTTTTATACCCTTTATATAGATATTAAGGTATTATAAAAACTTATAATAAAATTAAAAACTATTATAATACTTATAACCTCTATAAAAAAATCTTAAGAGTAATTAAGTTATGCAAAATATATAATAAAGGTAAGGCTATACAATATAAGCTTTATAGTAACTTAATTTGTTTTAAAGTTTCTTTAAAACCTAAGAACTTTATTATAATAGAAACCTTATTCCGTTAGTAATCCTAAGTACTAAAAGTACGAATATTTAGTAAAGTAAATACCGCTAAATATAAAGGAGTGATTAGTAAAGTAGATACCGCTAGTTACGAGTTATAACTATTAAAGTAAATACTAGTAGTTATAAGGAGAGACGATATAGCTTAATAATTAAAGACAGCTAGTATTAGCTATAAGCGGTATAAGTTAAATACGCCTATATTCGGCTTAAGTTAGCTTCGGCTAATAATAAGATTAGTATTAAAGAGATCGACCGATACCTTATATAATCGACTAATACCTCGTATAAAGCTAAAGTAAGAGGCCTACCTTTAAAAGAGGATAAAATCTTATAAAAGGTTTTAAAATAAGGATATTTAATCTTATAAGCTAGTCGTAAGTAATAAAGCGTATATTACTTATAACTAGTAATAAAGATAGCGTAAGCTATTTTTATTAGCTTAAGAAGTAGTTAAGTAACCTTATAAGTTATATAAGGTATAAGTTATAAATTAGTATATAAAAGCATATAAAAGCATATAAAAAAGAAAGTCTTTTAGTAGCCTTAAAAAGGTATAAAAAGAGGTCTTTCCTCCTCCTTCTCTTAACTCCTTTCCTTTCCTTTTTTCTTTTTCTTTAGCTAGTTTTAATACGAGAAATCCGTATAATAAGATACCTTTACCTTATTCGGTCTAGTAGTTAGTATTAAGTCTTCTTCTTCCTTTCCGGCTAGTAAATTTAAATTAAATAAATTAAGCCTTACTACTTAGTATACGAGAAATACTAAAAGTTCCGCGATATAAAACTAGCTTATAAGAATCTTTACGAACTTTATAGCTTTAATAAAGAATACTTAGTATTTATATACTTAGTAAGTTTTTTAAGCTATTAAGTAAGAGAAAGATATTTATTATAATTACGTTTATCTATTTATAATAAATAGAAAAAGAAATATCTACTTTTATAATACTATAGCTAACTAGTTAGCTATAAGCTAGTTTAAGGTATTTAAAGCTTTCTTATCCCCTTATAAGCTTTATAGATAGTGGTTTTATTTTAAAGATTAAGGCTCTTAAACCTTATACTAAAGAATTAGCTAAGCTATAAAAGTTTATTACCTCTCTTAAGGCTTATTTTTAGTTTTATCTTACTATAATAAACTAAGAAGTAGTAAAGGTTATATTTATATTTAGTCGCCTATAAGGCTTAGTAGTAATATAGTTCGAACTGATTCTTAAGGACTATATAAATAATAGTCTTAAAGATAGGAATTCCGAGACGAAGAATATTTTTAAGAATTTTAATAACTTTAAAAAAGCTCTACGAAAAACGTTCGGAATTAATAACAAGCAGCGATTAGCAAAGTACAAATTAAGAAGCTTAAAGTAAGTTATATTTTTATTAGCTTACGTAGCTTGATTTAGATAGATAACTTTAAAGCTAAAATAAGAAGACGATGCCTTTATAGCGACTTTTTACGAAGGTCTTAAAGAAAAAGTTAAAGACGAAATTTACCACTTAGATAAGCTAGAGACGCTATTAAACTATATTAATCTAGCGGTCTAAATAGACGATAAGTGGTATAAATGCTAATAGCAAAAGAAGCACCGTTTAACTTTAGGCGGGGTTATAAAGAAAATTTATAAAAAGCGATAGCGCGACTTAAGTAACGTAATAAACTTAAATACCCTTAAAGCGAGCCCGCTAAAGCCTATTAAAAAAGCTATTCGATGCTTTAACTATGCGAAGGAAGGCTATATCGTAAGAGACTATATTAAGAAAAGGAATTCCTTTAAAGGAAGGAATATACTTATTTATAAAAATAATGCCTTCTTAGCTTATAATCCGCGATATACTTTACTACTACCTTTAATTAAGGATACCGAAGAAATCGACGCTAAGCTTATTATGCCGACCCTTAGTCCGTTTAAGGCTAGTTCGCTTATAAAAGGTCTTTACGAAGAAGAACTTAATAAAGGGATAAAGTTAGAAGCTAAAAGCCTAGATAACTAATAAAGGAATGCTTTTAAGACTAAGGATAATTATAAGTAAGAAACTTCCTTATAGACTATTTATAAAGACAACGAAAACGCTCCTTATTTTAATATAAATATTATACCTTTAAATATAAAAAAAAGCTATAATCCGGAAAACCTTAATTTATAAGAAATAAATAAAGAGCCCTCTTTTAAAAAAGAAGATAGTAATAGGCCTTATACTTCTTTTATAGAATATCTTAATATAGTTATTACTATTAAGGATAGGGCGTATAAGTAGCTATTTTAAACTAAATACTATAAAGATACTTACTTTATATACCTTTCGGATAAGTAAGGAAGCGGATAGTTTCTTAAACTAAAGAAGACTTTTAATAAACCCGCTATAATAACTAAGGAACTTACTATTAATACTAAGGTTTTTATAGAAAACCTTAAAGAGGATATCGAAGTCGATAAAGAAGAACTTATAGAAGAAAATACTAATAACTAAGTTAAAATTAAATAACTTTTACTCTTTAAGTAGTATAATAAAACGACTATCGAAAACCTTAAGGATAGTAACTTAGCTTTAACGAATAAGATAATTAAGCTAAAGGAAGATTATATATCTCTTTTTATATATATTACTAATTTAATTAAAGATAAAGATAATCTTAAGAAAAAGAATAATAAGCTAGCCGATAAGCTTAAGAAAGATACGGAATTCCTAAACTTAGCTATTAAAGATATATCTAAACGATATAGTAAGTATTTCGAGATAAATTATAATCTTTATAATAAGAATTACAATTTAAATATACTTTTAAAAGTAAAGAAATTCTCGAAAGATATACTTAAAGATTAGCTAAAAAAGCAGCAAAATAAGCATAAGAACCTTAGATAATATAATAAGATAATTCGTACTAAAGGAGTTTTTATTAATAATACTATAATAAAAGATTATGCTATTATTAAGGATTTAGTTTTTAAAGCTATTAAAAAGCTTAATAACTTAAATAAACTAGTTCCGTAAAAAGAATTAAGATCTACTAAGAAGTTAGTAAGCGAGGCAAAAAACTAAAGAGCTTAAGAATAATAAGGCTATTTCTTAGTAAAAAGAACTTACTTATATTAAATAATAATTCTTAAAGTATAAAAATAACCTTTTTATTAGAATTAAGAGGATATCGCCTTAACGTATTAATAGATTATAGTGCAATAAGTAGCTATATTTCCCTTTTAATAGTAAATTATTTAAAATTACGTTATAAAAGAAAAGATAAGCCTTATATGCTTCTTTTAGTAAAAGGATTACCCTTTAAGTATAATAACGGTAAGATTATGCTAAAGACTAATCCTCTTAAGTATATAATTAGGATTTATAACTTTTAAGATTCCTTTAACGTCTTAGCTATTAGCTATAATATTATATTAAGACTACCCTATTTATAGAAATATAATCCTATAATAGATTAGGATAAAGGCCTTTTAAGGTTTAAAGACAATACCTTAAATATTCCTCTTTATAGTTTAATAAAAGACGACTTTAAAACGAAACCCTTAAATAATTTAAATACGGTAATACCCGATAATAACTATATAAGGAATAGTAACGATAAGGATAATAAAGCTTCCTATATAGATATAAATATCGCATTAATAAATATTAAAACAAAAAACGATAAGACAACTAGTATAACTAAAAATAAAGTAATTACGACTAGTATAATATAAGCGAAAACGACGCCGAACCTTAGTAAAGAGACTAAAAGCCTAGGAGATAATTATAAAGCTTTTTATAATTTATTAAAAGAAACTCTATTAAATACCTTAAAGAATATTAAGCAGTAATATCTTAAGTAAAAAGATAAGATTAAGAAGAAATAAAATAAGAAAAAGATTAAGAATAAGATATATAAAAATAGCTCGTAGTATTTAGAAGGTACTATTAGCTTAAAACACTTTAAAGAGCGAATGCAGTATATAAGACGTTTAAAAGGTACTATTAACTTAAAACACCTTAAGGATCGTTATTTAAAAATACTTAGAAATATACTAAAGAGATATTTCGATATATTTACGCCGCTACTTAAAGATAGGCCACTACTACGAGGTAGTTAGGATTACTAAATTAAGTTAAAAGAAGGCTTTAAGCCTAGATTCCGTAAGATATATAACTTAAATAAGAAGTATTTAAAGTTATTAAAAGAATATATCGATAAAAACCTATAAAAAGGTTATATTAAAGAGTTTAAATTAAAATATAGAGCTCCTATACTATTTACTTTAAAGAATAGCAAAGATAAAGAAAAAACTTAACTTTATATCGATTTTAGAGAAATAAATAACGATATAATAAAAGACCGGACTCCGTTACCTTTTATAAGCGAAATAAGAGATAGATTAGCTAATAAGTAGTAGTATACTAAGGTTAACCTTAAATCTACTTATAGCTAAATATGTATTAAAGAAGGAGACGAATTTAAAATAGCCTTCGGAACGCGATATAGACTTTATAAATTTTAAGTTATGCTTTTAAGATTAACTAATATACTAGTAACCTTTTAAAGGAGAATTAATAGTATATTAAATTCTTATTTAGACCGATTCTACACAGCGTACTTAGATAATATTATTATATACTTTAATACGCTAAAGCAACACGATAAGAAAGTCGATATAGTATTAAAAGCGTTAAGAAAAGCTAGCTTATATATCTTACTAAAGAAATATAGCTTTTATATATAAGAAATAAAATTCTTAAGGTATATAAATACTCCTTTTTATATAAGGATAAACCTATAGAAGATTTCTATAATTAAAGATTAGCTAATTCCTACGAATATTAAGAAAATCTAAAACTTTATAGGATATATAAATTATTATAGGAAGTTTATATCGGACTTTTTTAAGATAATTATGCTAATATTATTAAAATTAAAAAAAGCTAAAACGGACCCTTTTAAGTAGAACTTAAAAGTAGATAAAGCTTTTAGAAAAATTAAAAGATTACTTTTTAAAGAACCTATATTAAACACCTATAACGTAAAGAAGCCGTTAAAATTAAAAACGGATACTTTTAATTTTATATTAAGCGTATAGCTAAGCTAGCGCAATAAAAACAATATTCTTAAACCTATAGCGTTTTACTTAAAAAAGCTAGTAAGAGTAAAGATTTATTACTTAATTTACGATAAAGAACTCTTAGTTATTATATACGCTTTTAAAGGATTTTAGCATTATATTTTAAGGAATAAATATAAACTTAAGGTTTATATAGATTATAAGAATATTAGTTATTTTGCCACGACGTAGTAGTTAAATGCTAGGTAAATAAGATAAGCTAAATTTCTTTTAGAATTTAATTATAAGATTATTTATAAGAAAGCTTTTAAGAATAACTAAGCTAATATAATTAGCCGATAACTAAACCTTAACGATAAAAAAAAGCCTTATAAAGAGACCTTATTATTTTTAAATAATAATAGTAATTTAAAGTTAAAGACGTTATATATACTATTTAATATATAAGGAGATCTTACTACTTTAAAACTACTTAAGAATTCTTATAAGAACTTAAATAAGAAAAGATATAAGAATCTTAAGTAAGAGGAAAAAATAGCGTTTTATAAGAATAAGCTATTCCTTACCTTAAAGACTAAGAAAATAGTTATAATAGATTTTTATTTACACCCTTTATACGGATATTAAGGTATTACTAAAACGTATAATAAGACTAAAAACTATTATAATACCTATAACCTTTATAAGAAAATCTAAGGAGTTATTAAGTTATGCGAAGTATATAATAAAAGTAAGGCTATATAATATAAGCCTTATAGTAACTTAATTCCTTTAAAAGTTTCTTTAAGACCTTAAGACTTTATAGCCTTAGACTTTATTATAAAATTACTTAAGTCTATAGATCTTACGACTAATATAGAATACGATTTTATTTTAGTTATAGTTAATCGTCTTACGAAGTACGGCTATTTTATTTTAACGTATAAAGCTATAAACGTAGAAAAGTTATCTTATACTTTTAAAAGATATATTATAGCTAATCAAGGACTTTTAAGTTCTATTATTTAAGATAAGGATCGGAAATATATTTCGAATTTTTAGCAAGGTTTAACGTAAGCCTTAAGTATAAAGCATAAATTATCTACTGCTTTTTACCTTATTATAGATAGAGTAATAAAACGATTAAATTAAACGCTAAAGCAATATCTTAAAAGCTATATAAATTATTAGTAGGATAATTAGCTTTTTAAATTGCTTATAGTATAGTTAGTATATAATACCTCTTATTTTAAGCCTATTAAGAATACTCCGATATTCGCGAATTATAGCTTTACTTTTATAAGTATATAAGTCTTTTTTACTTAAAGAGGTTATAGCCGAAAAAGCTATATTAAACTTTAAGCAGTTAATTAGCTTATACGGATTTATAAAATCAGAATTAAAATATATTACTAAGAAAATATCGTATTATTACGATAAGAGATAGTCTTTAAAACCTTCTTTATCTAAAAGCGATAAAGTATTTCTTCTAACTAGGAATCTTAAGACTAATAGACTTAATAAGTCTTTAGATTATAAGAAGATAAGACCTTTTAAAGTTATAAAGAAAATAAGAAAGGGTAATTATAAGTTAAAACTTTTAACTAGTCTACTTATATACCCTATTTTTTATATATCTTTACTAAAGCTAACTTTATAAGAAGCTAAAGTAGTAAGAGAGTTAGACTTAAAAAGAGTTAAAGAGAGCGAATATATAGTAAAGGCTATACTTACTAAGAAAATAGAAAATTAAGAATACTTTTATTTAGTAAAGTAAAAGGACTATCTTAGTTTAGATAATACCTAAGAACTTATAAAGCACTTAAGAAATGCTTTAAGAAAAGTTAAGGATTTTAATCGATAAAACCCTTAAAAGGAAGTGTTAGCTTCTTTAAGCTAGGATTTCTTTACTATCCTAGATAGTAAAAGTAAAAGGAAATCTAGATAAGATTTTACTTTAAATAAGATCTATAGAGATAAAAGATTAAGATTTTCTTTTAAGAATTCCTAAGGTTACTCTCTTTAAAGTAGGATTTCTCTAAATATTATAGATAGTTTTTAAAGGTTAAAGGGAACCTATAAGAAAAGGACGTTTATCTTTCTAGGTTTAAAAAGACCTTAAAAAGGGGAATATATAACGGAAACCCTATTCCGTTAGTAATCCTAAGTACTAAAAGTACTAATATCTAGTAAAGTAAATACCGCTAAATATAAATGCGTAATTAGTAAAGTAAATACCGCTAGTTATAAGTTATAACTATTAAAGTAGATACTAGTAGTTATAAGGAGAAACGATATAGCTTAATAGTTAAAGACGGTTAGTATTAGCTATAAGCGGTATAGGTTAAATACGCTTATATTTAGCTTAAGTTAGCTTCGGCTAATAACGGGATTAGTATTAAAGAGATCGATTAATACTTTATATAATTAACTAATACCTTATATAAAGCTAAGGTAAGAGGCCTACTTTTAAAAGAGAATAGAATCTTATAAAAGGTTTTAAGATAAGGATATCTAGTCTTATAAGCTAGTCGTAAGTAATAAAGCGTATATTACTTATAACTAGTAATAAAGATAGCATAAGCTATTTTTATTAGCCTAAGAAGTAGTTTAGTAACTTTATAAGTTATACGAGGTGTAAGTTATAGATTAGTATATAAAAGCATATAAAAGCATATAAAAGGAAAGCCTTTTAGTGGCTTTAGAAAGGTATAAAATAAGGTTCTTCCTTCTTCTTCCCTTAACTCCTTTCTTTTCCTTCTTTCTTTTTCTTTAGCTAGTTTTAACACGAGAAATCCGTATAATAAGATACCCTTACCTTATTCTGTTTAGTAGTTAGCACTAAGTCTTCTTCTCCTTTTCTAGCTAGTAAATTTAAATTAAATAAATTAAGCCTTACTACTTAGTATATAAGAAATACTAAGGGTTCCGCGACATTTATAGTCTTAAAGTTTATTATAAAATTACTAAAGCCTATAGATCTTATAAGTAGTATAAAATATAATTTTATTTTAGTTATAATAAATTATTTTACGAAGTATAGCTATTGTATTTTTAAATATTAAGCTATAAATATAGAAAAGTTATTTTATACTTTTATAAAAGATATTATAGCTAATTAAGGACTTTTAAGTTTAATTATTTCGGATAAGGATTAGAAATTTATTTTAAATTTTTAATAAGGTTTAATATTGGCCTTAAGTATAAAGTATAAATTATTTATTACTTTTTACCTTATTTTACACGGAATAAGAAAACGATCAAATTAAACGCTTAAGTAATACTTTAAAAGCTATATAAACTAGTCGTAAGATAATTAGCCTTTTAAATTGCTTATAGCATAACTAGTATATAATACCTTTTAATTTAAACTTATTAACAATACTCCGGTATTTATAAATTATAGCTTTATACTAAAGGTTTATAAGTCTTCTTTACTTAAAGAAGTTATAGCCGAAAAAGCTATGTTAAACTTTAAGTAGTTAATAAGCTTATATAAATTTATAAAATTAGAATTAAAATATATTACTAAGAGAATATCCTATTATTATAATTAGAAGTAATCTTAAAAACCTTTTTTATTTAAAGGTAATAAAGTATTTCTTTTAATAAGAAATTTTAAGACTAATAGACTTAATAAGTCTTTAGATTATAAAACGATAAGACCTTTTAAACTTATATTGAAAATAAGAAAGGTTAACTATAAGTTAAAACTTTTAACTAGTTTACTTATTTACCTTATTTTCTATATATTTTTATTAAAGACGACATTATAAAGAGCTAAGGTAGTAAGAGAGCTAAACTTAAAGAGAGTAAAAGAGAGCAAATATTTAATAGAAACTATACTCGCTAAAAAGTTAAAAAATTAAGAATACTTTTATTTAGTAAAGTAAAAAGATTATATTAGTTTAGATACTACTTAGGAACCTAAAAAGCACTTAGAAATACAATAAGAAAATTAAAGGATTTTAATTAATAAAACGTTAAAGTAAAAGTATTAGCTTCTTTTTAAATATAAAGAAGGCCTATTTAAAGCATTTAGTAAGAAGGCAATTTATATAAAGAGAATTAGTTTGTAGATAAAAGGTAAGAATAAGTAACTAGGTAGTAAAGCTCTTTTTCTATTATTTTAGTAGTTATTTAATAGCCTATATATAATAAAGAGTAATTTAAAATAAGTAAGAAAATAATAAATAGTTTAATAAATAACAACGAATAGTAAATAGTCCTTATTAAAAAGGAGGTCTATAAAAGGTCTATATTAAGTCTATATACTAAAAGGTAAATAGCTTTAAGTGTATACATAGCTTAAAAGTCAGGGGAAGACTCGAGGAGGCCGAAATTAAAGAAAGCCTTAAGGAGGCTCGTGCTATTACTACTACTACTACTACTACTACTACTACTACTACTACTACTACTACTACTACTACTACTACTGCTATTAATTATAGCGTATTAACTACTATATCTAGGAAAAGATATAATATACCCCTTAAGGTTAAGCCTTAAAAGGGGAAAACCTAGATAGCTTAAATAGCTATTCTAAGTTAGAGTTTATAAAAGACGAGGGGTAAAGGTCTATAATATTAGTAAGACGAAGCTGCTTTCGAAATTTAAGGAAGCGTTATTTTAGTAGTAATTTAGTAAGACTATCTACGACTTATTAATTTAAGGGGATAAAATCGATAGCAAATATATTCCGAACGAATTCTTACTTAGCTTAGTAGTTATAGATTTTCACGTACTTTAAGGCCGTTTTAATCTTTAGAATTTTTAAGGTAATAAGGCGTATAGTCTGCTTATTATTTTAGAAAATTATAGGGATTCGAATATTTAGTTTAAAGGAGGTACTAAAAAAGCCGTAAAAATAAGACAGGTTCTTTTGCTATATTTAATACAGCTAAAAGCTTTACTTCTATAAATAAGGTAGTAACTATATATTGCTTTTAGTAAAATAAGCAATAAGTCCGTTAAAAAGGCTTATAATATATCCTTTACTAGACGTTTTAGTCTTTAGATCGTTTATAAAACCTATATCTATATAAGTTAGTAGCTTTAAGTCTTTAGTATCGGAAAGTTTAATGCTAAAAAAGCGTAAGGAATGAAAATAAGAAATAAGCGACTTTGCTAGCTATATATATTACTAAGAGAGATTTTATATAAATTTAACAAGGGTGTTTAAGGCTTTAAAGATATCCGGTCTTGTAAAAATTACTAAAAGAATTAATAAATCCTATAAAGAATTATTAGTAGTAGATTTCTTCGTTAAATACACTAGCAATATTCTTCTTTAAGGTCTTAAGAATAGGAAAAAGAGACTTTTTTAAAATAAAGGGGTTAAGGTTATATACGTTGCTTATTTTATCTATATAAGTAAACTAGCTAATATATAGTTTTCGAAGCTATTAATCTCGGATAATATATAATCTTAAGAATAAAGTAAGGGTACTATTATTAGTAAAGAAATACGTCTTTTTAAGACGAGATATAAAGCTTTTAGCTTCCTTTTTATTTTATTTTCGAAATATAATAATAATATTATTAAGTGAAAAAAAGTAAGTACAGAATTTACTATAAAGATATAAAGCTCTTTAAAGCACTATTAAAGCTATTAAGAAGTAATAGTTAAAGAAAGCTTCTTTTACTAAAATAAAGGTAACTATTAAAGTTTATAGAGGGCTTTTACTAGCTATAATACGTATTTAAGTATTTTAAATCTATCCGGGAAATAGATATAAATCTCTTCGTTAAAGTTTATATTAGTAAATACGTTAAATATATTAAAGGATCGGGTCTTAAGGTCGAATTTTGCTACTATAGCTATAAGAATACGAAAATTGCTTACTATTAAAGTAGCTACGCAACTTTCTTTATTATTATAAGGCTATAGGTCTTTCTATATATAAAGGCGGGCCTGAAATTTTTATAGATGTTTATACTTATTAAATTTATAAGTAAAAATCGAAGCTAAAGGTAAAAGTTAAGTAATTGCTAAATTTTAAGGCGTATAAGTAAAAAAGAAGGTCTTCCTTTTAAATAAGGATTTTTACTTTACCTTTCCGGCCTCTTTTAATATTTTGCTAAATTAGTACGCTACTAAGTCTAACTAAAATTAAGGGGAAGGTAGTAAATCTCTACTATATATCTTCTTTTTCTAAAAAGCGTAAAACGACGCGTGAAATATTACTTATAAAAGCTATAAGGAAGGTAGTAGTAAAGAAGCAGTAAAAGCAGTGTAATTCCCTATAAATTAAGAAGCTTAAAAAGACCTAAGAAAAAGCTTTAAAGGATCTTATATATCCTTTAATATGTTTTCCGCTACGGGAATATTAGTTATGCGGTTGAAATTAACACTTTAAGGCGGGCGGCTTAAAAGCTTAATTTAAAGGGTATTATGTAATATATTTTTATTACGAGAATTATTATCTAAAAGCTCCTCTTCGGGGCTTTTTAATAGTATCTTTTGCGTATTTAAAGCATTAAGTTTTAGCGATAGATTTTAGATCGGAAACTACGTATTAATAATAAGATTTAACTTTATCGTTTTCTTTACGTCTTATAATTATATTTTAGTATTTTAAAAATCGTTATATATAGCATTAATATTATTTATAATATATAGTAAAATACGTATTTTTTAATTAATATAAGGTCCTATATAGATACCGTCTTTATAAAGAAAGACTACTTATTAAAAGTAATATTTTATACCCTCTAAACCTCTTATTAGGAAAGAATAAAAATTTAATAGATATTAATAAAATTATAGCTAACTAAGAAGCCGACTTTTATATAGTTTTTAAGCTTAAAGTCTCTTTTTGCGGTATTCTTAAGAGCTTTTATTATTAAAGGGTAAGCTTTATAGCTATATATAAAAATAGTAAAAACTTTAGACGAAAGAGGGGGAATTCCCTTACTATTTTCTATAAGCTAGGTTTATAGTTTCTTAATAAGGCAAGTTTAAGGACCTTAAGAAGTTCTTTAAGACGTCTTATTATAAAAGAAAGTAGCCGTTTTTTAAATTTCCGGCTAAAAAGTAATTAGTACATTTTAGGAAATTCGCATTACATATGCCTTTAAGAAAATTACCCCCTTAGCACGCTCCGTAAAGCCGTTTTAAGTTAGTATATAAGGGGATAAAGGTTTGTTAATAATCTCTTAATTTATAATAAATTCCTAGTATTCTTTTTATAGGGCTTTATTATTATCCTTAGAGATTTTGCAAATAGTAAGGTTAAATTGCCTTTATATAAAGCCTAAAAAGCTTATAAGGCAATTAAGAAGCTCTTTTAATATTAAATTCGGAAGGGCGTAAAACGAAATTAAGTTAGTAAAATCGTCCTTAATAAGGAAAGCAACCTTCTTTTTATTATAAGAATCCGGTAACGAAAAAAGGTCGTAAAAAAACTAATAAAAAGGCCTTATAGTCTTTATAGTAAGTTATACTTATAATATAATTCTCTTCGCTTTCTTAAGCCTATAAAGCTTATAGTTAAGGATAGTAAAAAACGTAGGAATATATATACCCTTATTAAAAAAGGTCTTTTATAACGCTAACTTATTAAGGTGCCTTAGTCTTTTATGCTAAAGCTAAAAGACTAAGGAAGGAGTTATAGTAAGTTTTTTCTTTTCTTTAAAAATATAAGAAAAGTCGGATAAAGAGGGAAAAAAAAAAAAAAAAATAAAGGTAAAAGAAAAGCTGCTTTAATTTTATAATATTTAATAACGTATTAACTATTGTAAAGCTGCGTTTTATAAACTTCCTTAGTAGTAGTAAAATTACTACTTATTAAAGGATTTTAGTGGATTTTTACTTATTATAATTTTAGTAAGGAAGTAACGCTTATATAAAAAGTCGGTATAAAGGCAACGTTATTTAACTAAAATAATCTAGTAGAAATTCGCATAAAGACGGTGCCGTATCTAAAGATTTAAAACTTTTCGGAGCCTGCTAAAGCTTAGGCTTATATTAGTATATAATTTAAAAAGCTATTTTAAGCGTTGAAAATATCCTTATTTAATCTACAATTAAGGATAAATAAGTTTTTTAATAGGTATATTTATACAGGTACTTATAATATAATAAGAAGGGCCGTTTTAGCTACGGCTACGGCTTATACTAAAGTATTGATTAAATCTAGGTTTTCTAAGGATTTAGAATCCGATTAAAGATTTGCAGATTTATATTTCTCGGCCTTATAAAAGGCGTTTTCGACTAAGGCTTTATAATAAGAGATAGTAAGGAATTTGTCGATTGTTTTCTAGATTTTCTTCTTCGGTTTCTAGCCGTTTAGTCGTATTTTTTCGTTATAATAATAATAGTCTATATATTAATGCCGTTTCTTATAAAAGCGAAAAGGTAACGAGGGGCTAAAGAAGAAAGGTCTTTAAAAAAGTAGCCTTAAAAAGTAGTAAAGAAGGTAGATTTTAATTTCTTTTTCAATTTCGTAGCTTATTATCTTTTAAAAATCTCTAAAATTTCAATGCCGTCTAAAAAGGTCTCTTACTACTTATTTTTATCTTATTTTGCTTCGTCGTTTATTTAGTTAATTTTTTAATTAGTAAAAGAGCTATTAAGGCTAAAAATAGCCTTAAAAAGCTCTACGTAGGGTGTAGGCCTTATACCCCTAGAAGCTACGTTCTTTTTATATCTATAAAGGCTTTTTGCTAGTTTATAATCTAAGTAGCTAAGTTAGTTTAATCCGGTAAAGATAAAATCCTCTAAAAATTTATAAGGACTTCTTTTTCCTTATTCTATAACGAGGGCTATACCCGTTTTTATAATAAGGAAAGCTTAGTAAGAATATTATAAATATTTACTATTATAGAATAGTAATTTCCAATGCTTTTTATAATATATTGTTATAAAGTTAAAAGGGCCTTTTACTAGTCTTTATAGCTCTATAATTTAGATTAATACTTTAAGAAAAGGAACTTATAGGTTTTTAAATTATCTATAGAATAGTTAGTTATTTTCTCTGCTTAAGGATTTACTTATAAGATTAAGAGTTCTATAGAAAGCCGTAAAAAAAGCTTTTTTAAAGTAACTAAGGGATCGATTTGATCTTAAATTTCATAGGAAATAGCGTATTTTAATATCGTTAAAATCTAATATTCTTAATTAAAAGGGCTATTAAGGATAGTTCCCTTTAAAGAGCTTGTAAATTCTGTTATTTTAGTAAAAGGGGAAAAAAGTAAAACAAGGCGGCGTAAATAAGACACTTCTATAGGTAATTTTCTATAAGGAGAGCGGTTTTACTTTTAAAGGGCGTAGTTAACTAGTAGGGGCATAATGAAATAAAGGTGCTATAATAACTAATTTTTTCTCTTATATAAAGTAAAAAAGATCCGGGCTTATAACTCTTAAACGTAGAAAAGGCCTATTTAAGGCATTTAAAAAGAGGGCAATTTATATAAAGAGAATTAGTTTGTGGATAAAAGGCAGGAATAAGTAACTGTAGGTAGTAAAGCTCTTTTTTTATTATTTTAGCAGCTATCTAATAGCCTATATATAATAAGAAGTGATTTAAAATAAGTAGGGAAATGATAAATAGTCTAATAAACAATAACGAATAATAAATAGTCCTTATTAAAGCGGAGGTTTATAAAAGGTCTATATAAGGTCTGTATATAAAAGGGTAAAATAGTCTTGAGTCTATATATAGCTAAAAAATCAGGGGAAGCCTTAAGGAGGCCGAAATTAAGGGAAGCCTTAAGGAGGCTCGTGCTGCTGCTACTACTACTGCTGCTGTTAGTTATAGCATATTTACTGCTATATTAAGGAATAAATATAATACTTCTTTAAGCTAGGATTTCCTTTCTTATCCTTAGATAGTAAAAGTAAAAGAAACTTTAGAAAGAAAGAAACCTTATAGTTAAGTTTATATAGCTTAATATATATTCTTTTTAAGATAGAATTCTCTTTATTTTAAGAAAGATCTATAAAGCATATAAATAGAATTTTCTTTAAAAAAAGAATTCTTAAGGTTACCCTCTTTAAAATAAGATTTCTTTCATTATCTTATTATATTTTTTAAGGTTAAAAAAAACCTTAAAAATAAAAACGTTTATCTTTTTAAGTTTAAAAAGACCTTAAAGAGGGGAATATATAATAAAAACCTTATTCCGTTAGTAATCCTAAGTATTAAAAGTACTAATATCTTATAAAGTAAATACTACTAAATATAAAAAAGTAATTAGTAAAGTAAATACCGCTAGTTATAAGAAAATAACTATTAAAGTAAATATTAGTAGTTATAAAAAAAAAGACGATATAGCTTAATAGTTAAAGATAGCTAAAGCTATTTTTATTAGCTAAAAAAGTAGTTTAATAACTCTATAAGTTATACGGGGTATAAGTTATAGATTAGTATATAAAAGCATATAAAAGCATATAAAAAAAAGCCTTTTAGTAGCCTTAAAAAGGTATAAAAGGAGGTCTTTTCTCTTTTTTCTCTTAACTTTTTTTTTTAGCTAGTTTTAACCTTAAAAATCCGTATAATAAGATACCCTTACTTTATTTAGTTTAGTAGTTTATACTAAGTCTTCTTTTCCCTTTTTACTATAATTTATAAACTTAATAAATTACGCTAAGCTATTTATTTTAGCAAAAAATAAGTAGTTTAGTAATACTTTTTTTATATAAAAGAGCTAGAAAAAAAGTGCTTAAGTACTTTTATAGAAGAAGATAAAGCTTTTTACTACTTATATTATATATAATAACGGCTTAATAACTTTAATTAAGTTTAATATTTCTTTAAATATAGTAACTTATTAAACCTTAATATAATTAAGATAGTTTACGCTTAGCTAAAAAGACAAACTATAAGATTAAATGCTTAAAAGAGTAAAAATAAGGCTATTATAGTATAAAACATAAAATTAAAAAAGAGCCGCTTTAAAAGTAAGTATAATAATAAATTAAGTATATTTTAATATATATTAAAAAGATTATAAAGCTAAACTGAAAAAATAAGTATAAAAAGAGCTAGGATTACTTAAAGAAGTAGTATATTTTCTATATTTATCTTATTTCAATTTACGCTTAACGTTTCTTATTTATACTTTTATATTACTTTTTTCCTCTACCCCCTTTACCCTTGTTGCCCCCCTTTACCTCCACCCCCCCCTGCTTAGCTAAGAGTTTTAAAATGCTCCTAGGTACTTTGTACCAGATGAAGAGAGGGAGAGAGAGAGAGGGGGGGGGGGGGCCTGGTGCTGCTGGCATGTACCTATGTGCCTTTGTAGGTACCTTAGTATCTGTAAACCCTGGCGACGTGCAATGCAGGGCTGTGAATGTGGCGCCATGGGGGGTATTCGTACTGTATTCGTAGGTACTGTGCAGTACATACTTTGCCCACAGCAGGTGGCCATTTTAGGCTGAATTCAGCCTCCATGGACTGTACTAGTATGTACCTCGTTGCATGGTGTTTCCGTGCCTAGTACTCTGTACTCTGTAGATATGTATGCTCGAGTAAACATTCGACTCGGCCTTTTACCCGTATAGCATAGCATCCATCATATGCGTCATGCTTGGTTCAACTTGGCTTGGCGAGCACGTGCTCCAACCATCCGTGGACAGAGTCGGGAAGTGGACGACGGAACCTTGGCCACGTGGGAGAGAGCCTTTACCCAAGGCACATACGTGCATGTGGGCGGGCACATGTCCGCAATCTGGATGCTTCTATCCTTACATGCAATTCCGCTCCCTTTC
Source organism: Ophiocordyceps robertsii (assembly GCA_027405785.1). Classification (NCBI taxonomy): domain Eukaryota; kingdom Fungi; phylum Ascomycota; class Sordariomycetes; order Hypocreales; family Ophiocordycipitaceae; genus Ophiocordyceps; species Ophiocordyceps robertsii. The sequence continues at coordinate 9,210 of JAPEBW010000080.1, read as the reverse complement.
GCTCTGACAGTGTCACGTAACTCTGTTTCGCCACGAACATTGGCGCTATTCGAGCCGGACCCTGACTGCATGCATGTGATGGTTGAAGAAGCCCCCCGTGACCGCGAGGCGTAGCTGCAGCGGTCTGTCTGTGTTTTTCGGGCGAGAACGGACAGCAGGTCACTTGTGTGTGTAGTCCTCGCTACCTGGTAAGTACCTGCCCAGGTGGGTACCCGCAGTAGGTGTCCACGGTAGCGGGCGGGTACTCGCACGGCAAGGCCCCACTGCCGCCTAGGATCCTCCGCACGAGAGAGAGAGAGAGAGAGCCCATCGTTCGCCTCCTGCCTCGCCCATCCCTGTCTTCATCTCCCCCACTTCTCCACACCTTCTCTCGCTCTCCTCTTCTCTGTTTGTGTGTGTCTCCCTCCATCTATCCGAGGCGCGTGTGTTGTGTCTGTTGTGTCTACATACATACTTACAAGGGTCGTTTGGCTGAATGCAACCCTCCAATCCCCCCCCTATTTCTTTTTTCCATTGGCCATCGTCCCTTTTTCGTGTTTAATCTTTTATTTTCAACCCTCTACTACTGCTTCGCATGTATTTTCCCTCGACTCTCTCTCGCTACACCTCGTCTGATATCCTGGGTTCGCCCACCCACAGAAATAACCCCCCAACCCCTGTTACTGGCTAACCCGGCCGGGAACCAGCCTGATGGCACGTCGCGATAATTGAAATAGCACTCCCCCCCCCCCTCCCCCACGCTCATCACTGCCTTTCCCTCTATCACTCTCACCATCACTCTCTCACCATCACCCCCACCGCCGCCATCATCATCATCACCTCAATCTCTCGCTCACTCAGCTCTCGCTCGCCAAACTACACTCGCCCCGTCAACCTCGGCCGGACCACCTTACTGGTCGGCGGCCCGCGGTCGGTCCTGGTGCCTCCTCGCATGCGCCACGCCTAAACAGCTCTCGCTGTCGACTCGCCATCTCTTCTTCCGTCATGTCTGCCCAAGAGACCAAGATGAGCCACGACGTGGGCGTCGACGAAGACGTTCGCCGCCACTCTTCCGACCAAACCCAGCGCCCCGGCGGCTTCATGTACCGCCCCTTTCGCATCTTCGGCAGCGAGCTTTGGTATGCCTCGCCCAAGGTCCAGCTCTTCATGGTCTCCATCGTCTGCTTCCTCTGCCCCGGAATGTACAACTCCCTTACCGGCCTCGGCGGCGGCGGCCAGGTCGACACGGCCGTCCAGGACCACGCCAATATCGCCCTCTACAGCACCTTTGCCGTCGTCGGCTTCTTTGCCGGCACCTTTGCCAACCGCCTCGGCCTGCGCCTCACCCTCTCCATCGGCGGCCTCGGCTACTGCATCTACAGCGCCTCCTTCCTCTCCTACTCGCACACCCACAACGTCGGCTTCGTCATCTTTTCCGGCGCCTTTCTCGGTGTCTGCGCTGCCCTGCTGTGGACCTCCCAGGGCGCCATCATGATGTCGTATCCGCCCGAGAACAGCAAGGGCCGCTACATCTCCTGGTTCTGGATCATCTTCAACCTTGGTGCCGTCATCGGCTCTCTGGTACGTACACGCAAGTCCTCGTCAACCTTTGCCCTCGTCTTGCTGCCCTCCCCAGACGAGGGCAGCAACGGCCTAACGCGACGGAACAGATTCCCCTGGCGCAAAACGTCAACAAGCGGGCTGGCCCCGTCACCGACGGCACCTACATCGCCTTCATCATCCTCATGTTTGGCGGTGCCTGCATATCCCTGATGCTCTGCAATGCAAACATGGTGCTCCGTGAAGACAACACAAAGGTCATTCTCATGAAGAACCCATCTTGGTCAAGCGAGTTCAGGGGTCTCTGGGATACCCTCTTCCAGGAGCCTTGGATCCTTCTGCTCTTCCCCATGTTCTTCGCCTCCAACTTCTTCTACACGTACCAAAACAACGTCATGAACGCCGCCCACTTCAACACCCGCACCCGCGCCCTCAACAACCTACTCTACTGGCTGGCCCAGATCTTTGGTGCCGTCCTCATGGGCTACTGCCTCGACATCCACACCATCCGCCGCAGCGTCCGCGCCAAGATTGCCTTTGGCTTCCTCACCAGCCTGACATTTATCATCTGGGGCGGTGGCTGGCATTGGCAGAAGCAGCAGGCTCCTCGAGAGGTGGCCGAGGCCCCGGGCTACGATCATGTCGACTGGACCGAGGGTGGCACTCGCTTCGTCGGGCCCATGTTTCTCTACTTTTTCTACGGCTTCTTTGATGCCATCTGGCAGACCAGCATCTACTGGTACGTCCTGGCCTTGAGGCCCCTCATGAGAGCAGCGCCGGCTTGCTGTTTTGATGCCGTTTGCGAGCGTGTTGTCCCTTCTTTTACCAGAGGTCGCTGGGACTCAGAACTCTGACGGAGATTCAACTACAGGTTCATGGGATCTCTCTCAAACTCGGGTCGCAAGGCTGCCAATCTAGCGGGTGAGTCTGATCCTGCCATGCTCGCGTCGTGTCCGCCGCCGGCATCAAGGAGGGATCCGGATTCGACGGACGCGCTGACGAGTGACACGTTTAGGCTTCTACAAATCGATCCAGTCTTTTGGAGCCAGCATTGCGTATTATATGGACGGCAGCAAGAGGCCATACAACACGCTCTTTGGCGTGACCTGGGGCTTGTTGGCCGGCTCCCTGGTCTTTGCGCTACCCGTCATTCTCTTCAAGATCAAGGACCACGTGTCGGTAGAGCAGGATCTCAAGTTTAGCGACGAGACGATCGAGGACGTTGTAGGGGCCGCGCCCACGGATAAAACGACGTCGCAGGTGTAAATGGGGAACTTGAGTTTGATACCTGAGCCCAGGTGGCGGCGTTGATAGTCTCGTCTTGTTGCGGATCCCCACGTCACGAGCATAATTTGATTTTGATTTTCACGTCCCTCTGCTAGGAGGACATTCTTGTTGCCCACCCACTTGGTATCCGTTGCCTTGGATCATCACAGTCATGTTCCGACGTGCCCCCGCCCCCGGAAAGCCCATGGATGATAGGGCCGTGTATATGTTGGCTTCCCCCCCCACCCCGGGGTCTGGGTGGCCAAGCCAAAACGTGCGCCCTTGGTGCCGGGGGTCGACCGTATGACCCTCTCATTCACCTGTCTCTTCTCGGACGCCTCCCGAGACGCAGCTGGTGAGGGGGCGTAAGATCCTATCGAGAGCCGGAGCGCAGCAACGGGAAGAATAGACGGAGCCGCGACAAAGCCCGTGGGCGGGTCCCCGTCGGGTCCGCGCGATAGTCGGCGTGGGTAGACTTTGTGTGCGCTGAACGAATATACATCCTCCCCTTTCCCCCGAAACCTTTATGCGACTTTCCGGTAGTATACATACATACTGTACAGACCTTGTGCCTCGGTGGCCAGTGAGCAAGGAAGGAGAGCTTGCGCTTGAGAGAGGAAATGTTGGAGGTTTGCTGCCCGTCTGCGTTCCGCCGGCAAGCGGGGGTGCGGCGGGGGCCATCCTGGCACTCTTGACTTCTTGCTCCTGGGCCTGGGCTCCTCCTTTTCTTCCTTGCATCGATTTCTGCCGCCACATGCTTTTCTTCGTGCAAGTCGCTTGCCAAAAAGAGAGGCGGGGGGTGAAGGCATGTGCGTGCGCTTGGACGAGCTACCCGTCTCTGGCTTCTAGGTAGGTTGAAGCATCTGTCGGTCTCCGTGGTATGCATGTACATTTTTTCAGGAGAGTGTCATTGCTGCCGACTGTACCGGCCAGGCCTCTCCGCCCTCGCCTCTTCTACCTATTCTATCCCTACAAAGAACACAGGGGAGAGTTGAGTTGGCACCCCCATCCTTTGGTCTCATGTATAGCTTGCCGAAGGAGGCTCTATAGCTTTGCATTTGGTACATACATATGTAGAGTCTTGAGTGGCTGCCCAAAAGAAAGGAAAAAAAAATCGAGTCAAATCAGGATGCAGGCTTGAAACACGGCCGCGGAGCTGCTACCGACGACGTCTACCGGCGTACCAATGCAAGCAAGCCTCTGCAGGGCCTGCCAGACCGGCTGTGGCTCAACAAAGCCATCGCTCCCCACTAGCCAATGGCTTGTGTTGAAGCCCGCACATACTGTACGCGAAGCCCGTACTCTTTGAGCCGAGGCACAAGCAGACACGCCGACCGCCCCAACAGTCCGATAGAATGAGCTCCTGCACCCAAGCATCGACGGCGTTTCAATCCGTAGGCCGCCCCATGCGGCATCACGGCACGAAGGGTATGCCAAGGAAGGGCGCTGCGGATGACTGCGCGCCGCTTGCGTGGCCGCCGGCCATGGTATCGTGGTTTGCCATTGTGCATGTCCGCTGTCTCTCCCCCTCCCCTGTTCATTCCCACGAGCCAAATTTAACCAAAAATGGCGGCGCCGCCAGACTCGATGGCCTCAATCTCAGCCAGCTCGACGGGGGTGCGGCGGAAGCGGGAAGGCAGGTCGGAGATGTCGAAATAGACGCCCTTTGGGGGCTCGACGGGGCCCAGCTGGGAGCCCGAGGAGCCGCCAATGCCAGCATTGAGGCTGCGAATCGTCTTCTGCAGGGGGCCGTGCTGCTGCGCGTGATCACGGTAGGAGCTAAAGGACGAATGGCGAGAGGCCGAGGGGCTGCTGCCGGAGGCGGAGAAGGACTCGGGAAGCTTGCCGGCGGGCGAGGCCGGGTGAGGCTTGGGGGAATGATCGACGGATGCTGTTGCGTGGCTCAGTCAGTCGTCTGGGCGGACACGGAGAAGTGGAGGCATGATTGATGCTCACAAGGAATGGAGCGGGGGCCGAGAAATTTGATCAAGGGGGTGCGCTCGGTGTGCGCGGCGGCATGTCGAAGAGCTCTGGTTGCAAACATTGCGTCGTGGGCGTCGTGTGTCCTCGACCGCGATCTCCGTGCGGCGCTGGAATGAAAACTCTTCGAGCCTTGGTGCGAGGACCTGTCGTGGGGGTTCGTAGTCGTCGTGGGATAGTGGCTGTGTCGCTTGTCTCTCTTTTTCCTTTCCAACGACGAGTGATGGAGCGGGGGGGAGAGCAAAAGTCGGCGTGAGAGGAGAGAAGGCGCAGTTCCAATCGCGGCAAACAAGGGGGTAGAAGTGTGTTTGCACTGGTGATGTAGGACGAGAGAAAGATGGGCAATAATGGCTTGGCTGGATGGGCTAATCAGGGTAGGTTTAGGCTAGGGCGTGAGTGACGGCGCTGAGAGCATAGACGGGCGAGACAGGACGCCAGATGTCGAGGCGGTAGCGCCAAAAGTCAAACTGCGAGTCAGAAATGGACAGCATTCGTGTGTGCACGCTGCGTTCCGCTCTATGTAGGACCGGGAGGCAACGGAGGCCATCTCCAGCATCATCACACCACACGCACATGAGCGCTGGAAAGTAGACTGTGCTGGCGCCACGGATCTCTACCTGGTGGACCGTGCGAATTGACCCATCTCCTCAGCCGAGTGTAGACGCAAATTTCACGCGGTCCCGCCGCTTTCGGAGCCCCGTCTGGACCCGACCGGTGACGGGCTAAAAAAAAAGAGTATTGCTATTCGTACACACGCATATTGCTATTCGTACTCTGTACAGAGGAGCATTTCAAAAGTCTTGACCATGTGGCTGTGCACGCTAGTCCTAATCGGGCCGCCATCTGCCTATTTCGAAATGCCCGATCCCAATTAGGACTAGCGTAGAAATTGTGTAGTTAGGACTTTTAAAATGCTCCTCTATACAGGCAAGTGGCGGCCCGATTAGGACTAGCGTGCACAGCCACATAATCAAGACTTTTGAAATCCTCCTCTATACACACGCCCTATTTTCAAAATACGTACCAACGCCAGCCCGCCCCACCTACTTATAGTGCCCGCGCCTGGCAAGTACCCGTACCTTCTAAATGCCCGCGCCCGCCCGCGCCTACACACGCAGCCCACACACGCAGCCCACATACGCAGCCCACACACGTAGCCCATACACGCAGCCCACACGCAGCGCTCTCGGCCATAGCTCAATTCGCTCAAAAAACACATCTTTAAAGCTCTCGCGAGATTCGCGCACAACGCGGCCCGTCAATTGATCCGGGCCCTCTAGCCCCTGCGCCTACGGCTGCGTGGGCGGGCGCGGCCACTTAATAGCCTCCCACGAAGCCGCCCCTAACTATGCGAGCCGCCTTAACGAAGCTATAGCCGGCGAAGCCGCCCTTAATTATACGACCCGCCTTAATAAAGCTATAGCCGCGCTACTCTTACTATATCTTCTTTTTAATCCTCTTCCCTTTATATTTCCTTAGCCGGCTAATTATTATATTAATACTATAAAAGACCTTAAGCTATAAGTAAGTTCGTTAAGCGTATTATATAAGAGCTACTTATAAATACTTTTATTTAGCCTCTTTAAGCTAGCTTAGCTTTAGTTAAGTAGCTATAAGGCTATTTATAATACTTTTATTGCTATTAGCCTTACTTTACTTTAATATTTAAAGGTCTTTAATATAAGTAGCTTATTATTTTTAGGCTAGCCGCGTATAGTTATAATAATATTAAGATTATAGATTTAAAGTAATAGCTTTTTAAGGTCTTAAAAGTAGTTATTAATAAGAAAATATATAGAAAAAGGGGGGGTTTTTACTAAAAGCTTTTTAAGCTATTATAATAAAAGAATATTATGCTTTCTAAGCGTTAATTTAGCTTAAAAGCGTTAAAGAATTATATAGATATAAGGCAACTTAAGCTATTATATAAATCGCTTATTATACAGCTTAAATAGTCATAGCTTTTATATTAATAAAGGTATTATAATAAGTATAAGCTTATATTATATAGTAATAAGATTAATCGCTTAATAAGTAACTTTAATATTAAGCTCCTTAAGCTAAGATAATTAGCTTAAGAACTTATACTTTTACTATATTTTTTATTAAGTAGCTATTTATATATATAACCTCTTTTTATTTTTAATTATCTTAATAAGGGTATTATAAAAATATAAGAGGTTAAAGGTGCTTATAAATAAATAAGACTTTACGTTTTTATAAGCAGTCTTAACTAAGCTATGAACTTATTAAGTAAAGTTATAATAGCGGCTTATAAAGTAGCTTACTTATTACTTATACTATAGTATATATTTATTAAAGATATAGGTTATAATATAGCCTTAATATTATTAACTGAATTTTTTATTAAGCTACCGCCACGCCTTATAAAAATCTACTTCCGCTTAAGAGTAAATAACGCGCTTTTAAGCAAAGAGTATACTCTCGGAGCTAAATTCGATTTCCTTATCGTTTAAACCAAATATATTTAAGATAGTAGTAGTAGTAGTAGTAGTAGTAGTAGTAGTAGTAGCTTTAGTAATAATAGCCTTTAAAATAAAAATAGCTTTAGCTTTTAATAAGATTTTATTAATAAGGTTATTAAGGCTATTAAAACTTACTAAGTCTTTTTACTATAACTAAAATCGGGCCTAAATATTAACGTTAACGTAAAAAACGTAAAGTTACTACTATATAGGGGGATAAAGACTTAAAAGGGCGTTTTTAAAAGCAGCTTCTTTATTTATAATTATAATAAAAGGCTTTAGCGCTTTAATTTATATATTAAGGGCGTTAAAGAATTTATAAAGCTACTAAATTATTTTTTTATAATAACAAAGCTAAAAACGAAGTTTATAAGAATTTTTTAGTTTATAACTTTAATAACCTAAAAGTAAAAGAGCTTAAAGTAATTAGTCTTATATATATTATTAAGGCTAAGAACTTTAAGAAAACGTTTTTATATCTTCGTTTACTAAAAGTAAGTTTTAAGCGCGCTTTAAATCTTATTTTTATTAGATAGGTTAAATTTAATATAATATAAAAGATTGCTTACTTAAAGATACCTTATAAGGGCTTATATTGCTATTATACTACTAAGAGCTTTAAAATAGATCTTTTAGCAATTATTAAAAATTATTTTTTGTAGAAGAAAGCTATATTTAGCTTAATATAACGTAAAATGCTTAATATCTTTTAAGCTAAGAGCGTTTTATATTTTAAGAGGTTCCGCTTAATAGCTTATTTTATAGCAGTTTAATAGCGGTAAAGACTCTATATAGGGGGATTAAGCGAGGGCTTATAGTTATAATAATCCTTAGTAATATAAAAATCCTACTTTTAGTTAGTAGCTTCGTTAATAACTTTATTAGCGGTAGCTTTATTAGCGGCTTTAATATAGAAAGCTATTATAATAAAGTAAAAAAGGCAGTTAAGCTTTTATATAAAGGGTTTTTATAGCTTAATGCTAACATAAGCTTATTATAGGCTATAATTATATATAAAGAAAACTTAGTATATAAGTATAATACCATTAATATCTTACCTTTTTAAACTTAACCGCTTTATAATAGCCGCTTTATTCTTATAAAAGAAGTTTTAAATAAAGTTATATACTTTATTATAAGTTATAAAGCCTTAAAAGGGCGGTAAAGGCGGGATTTATAAAGTATTATAAGTAATAAGGGCATCGTTGCCTTAAGGCGTAAAGATATTATCGCTATAAGGCGTAGGGGCATTATCGCTATAAAGCGTAAAAGCATCGTCGCCTTAAGGCGTAAGGGCATTAAGAAGAGAAAAAAGAAGGTTTATTACGGCGCTAGTAATAGCTTCGAACTTTATATATATAGTTAATATAAATGAAGGAGCAAATGGGTGCAGAAGAGAGCAGGCTTGTAGCTACGAGTAAGGGGATTATAAAGATGTAAAGAGTGTGCGAAAAGGTAAAGAAATAGGTAAGATATATATATGTAAGGTTAATGATCTATTTAAGGTAAAGGGGGGACTAAGGCTTCCTTATATAGACAATTCCCAAGCTATAAGTAACTTAAGTGATTTAGAAAAGAGCCCCCTATCTAGCGCAGTTATGCATTGTAAGAGAGTGATTTTAATACTTTAATAAATCAGCTATTTAATCCTTACCTGATTAGCTATGCATAAGGGGGTGTATAAATTATATAAAAACCCGCATTGAATAGCCTAGCTTCGGCTCGTTATTTTCCAGGTCCTTATGTCCTTATACGACGTCTGTAACGTTATATGCGGAACTAAGGAGGTTGGGGTGGCTGGATGAAACAAGGATCCGCTTAGACCCAAACTAACCTCAACCAACTTCAAACACGAATTGCCGCATAAGGAAGGGACATACAGCCACGGGATAAAATGCTTTGAAATCAGCATTCTTCGGGCTTCAAGACTACCCGAAGG